>CABHPQ010147970.1:34314-60433 GCA_902168405.1 Peromyscus aztecus
TACCTATGGACAAAGCTTAGAAGTAACTAGAGAGGATGGTTTACCTAGGGACAAAGCTTAGAAGTAACTAGAGAGGATGGTTTACCTAGGGACAAAGCTTAGAAGTAACTAGAGAGGATGGTTTACCTATGGAAAAAGCTTAGAAGTAACTAGAGAGGATGGTTTACCTATGGACAAAGGTGGAATGTCTTTGATTGTCTATTCTCTGGCATTATTCACATTAACTTGAATCGAAATACCTGAGTATTTTTGGTCCTCCTTTGCCACAGGCTAAATATCAGTTCCAAACGTCTAAAGTTTTCTGTAGGCACCACAGCTTTATGAGGGTTAGAAAGGGTCAAAACCTATTCCGAACCAATTTCTGACAGTTCTGAAAATCATTTTGCCCCCTCCTGTGTTATATAGTCTGAAATAAATACCCAGGAAATCTTCGACCGAGTCTTGCTTTATTTCATACAGCAGTTTCCATGTAAAGTTGATCTATAGGATGAAATGTGGTTTGTCCATCCCATCACACCAGAACAATTCAAGATTCTCACTGAGTAGAATTTCAACTGTTCCTTTTATACTGTGAATGTAGACTTTGGTAATGTCAAAGATGAAGGTGTGGATGGTTGGGGCCACCTTTATAGCGCCTGGATCATTCCTTCAAAGCACTTAGCAAAACAGAGCTGGGAGGCACAACACAGAAAGTAGAAGACACTCTAGATGCTATTTTTACTGCTCCCAGTGATGGGAATGCATTGTGTTTCTACAGCTGACTCATATCCCAGTAAGCATGTAGCACATTTTAGTTAGCTGCCCATCCACAAGTCAGTGGTTCCTTTGGTGACCTCCCATCACAGGGCTGGCTAGATGTCTCAGCCTGTGAACGTGCTTGTAGTACAAGCCTGATAACCCAAGTTCATGCTCCAGAACCCACATCAGAAGCAAGAAGCAGTGGCATGTGTCTGCAATCCTAATACTGCAATGGCAAGATGGGAGGTCACACAGAAGACTCAGGCAGAAGCTCATGGGCCAGTGAGCATGGAGTGCAGCTCACCAAAAACAAAAGAGACCTTGCCTCTTAAAGGTAAAGGAGAGAACCAACTCCCAGTTAGCTCTCCTCTGACTTCCACACTCAGTGCTGTCCATGGCACGTACATGCTCACACTTGCATACAAACAACTTGCATACAATAATAATTATTTTTTTAAAAAAAATCCCTCATTTTGCCTTTTGCAAATAATGCCTCAAAGCACATGGGAGTACAGATGGTTCTTTGACATGGTGATTTAACTTGCTCTGGGTATAGATGCTGGAGGGGTATGGTGGCATGCACCTGTAATCCAATCTCTCAGAAGGTTGAGGTAGAAGGACCACACATTGGAACCAGCCTAAGCTACATAGACCAGCCTCAGGTATGTGTGTATAGCACGACACTCTATCAATGAAGAGACCAACAGTAAAAGTGAAAATGGTAAATGTGGAATAATTAAGGTTTTTTTTTCCAAAATCAATTCATTAAAACCAAATAACAGCGATATACTCATCATTATGTTCTGTGTTGATGCTTTTTTGAAAAACATGTCAGTTGACAAATATAGGCATTTTTTGAGGATAATGCGTGCTTTTAGTTGTGGAGTGAGATATGTAACTTGATTGTTCTCGAAACAATAAAGCCTATATAGAATCATGGTCGACATACTTACTTAGAGATTTGGGCCATGTGGCTATATAGATACCTCTAGTTTCCGGTCATCAGCTAGAAGCTGGAATGGAATTGAAGGCTATCATTTCTTAAATTAAAGGACAACTCTCTCTGCCCATACGTGGGTCAGTCTGAGCAGAGATGGGAATTTTCCAGAGAAAGCTGTGCTTGAAGCACAGCAGACAGTTTCCCTGACTGGTATGAGAAACAAGCCGAGTTATATGATCAGTTCATTTCTATGGCATTCTTGTAGAAACTTTTTTTTTTAATTTGGTTCATATGACTTAAAAAGATCAATTAGGAGTCCTTTGATACAGCAGAAACAGTCTCTAAAGACTGTAAAGTATTTGATATATGGATATATATATATGCATGCTCAGGTATATATATGTATATCAATATGTGTATTTAATCATGTAATGTACACATTTTTAAAGCATATAGACATGCACCTGTATACACTGATTCATATTGTATTCAGATCTGCAGGTTAGACATGACATAAATATAATAAACATATGGTACCCATTATACCAGAGATGACATATACCTTGCCTTTTGTGGTAGGTTCCTAACAGATGAAGCTAAACAGGGATTCAAGGAAGGTGATTTTTTTTTTATTGGTGGGGTAGGATCGCTAAATGGTACAAAAATACCATGTGAACTAATCATTGTCATAGGCAGTTACCTGCTGGAGTAGTTTCTCCTTCCTGAGACAAGTATCTGGAGTCCCCTTTAGAATCTGGTCATAAGTACCCTGAGAGATAACGAGATTCCCTCCTGTGTGGTCTAAGTATTAGAGTTGGCGTGTGCCGAGACCTGAGTCTCAGCTTTCACGGCTCAGCATTTGGATGTGGGATGGTAAGGCTGTGGATATGAAACTGCTGTGCCTCACGGAGACGCCTTTCTGTGGCTTTCAAGTCAGCGCATCTGAGCTCATGGCGACATCCCAGAGCAGTGCAGGCCTCTGTGGCCTGTGAGTGCTCCTCTTCCTAATAAGCCAATATCTTTCTCTCATCAGAACTGATGGTGATGTGTCTGAGAATCAACAACGTCTCTCACATATCCATGCCATTCTGTAATAATAACCAACTAATACTGTGTAAAGTAATAATAAATATAAACAAAATAATACCTGTAACCTATATAACTTGGCAGCACAGTAATTGACTTAGGAAACAGATATTTCCAGAGCCTTTGCATGATCTGTATGGATCCCCCATCTTATCCTCTGCCTCCAGGCTGATACACCAGTATCCTGAATTCTCATGTAGTGTTTGCCTTGCTCCTGTCTTAAATTTCTGCTTTTTTGTATTGTGTATGCCTGTGCTAATTCCCTTCTGTGTATTTTCAGGTTTATAAAATTGCATCATCCTTGTCTTTGAGGACTTGCATTTTTTATTTAGTACTATGTGGTTTGGGATTCATGTTTGTTTCATTTGTCTGCTGGTCTCTGGAGCGGCCTATGCCTGGGCGCTTCATATCGTTTGTCCCTGTAGTAAATGAAAAGAAACTTTAAGTTTCTGTTTGTTATTAATATGTCCAAATGCAGAGAAGTAGGATAGGAATCTCATATTTGGTCACCTTGCTGAACATCTGCTACGCTTTATAATTTGTGGAGCCCCTATGGGTACTAAAATGCACACACACTGCCTGTATTCCAAATAGTCCTGCAGATACAAAGTTGCATTTCATCCTTTTTCATTCCCACGCCTTTTACTATTTACTGAGCAGAATGACAGGGAAGCATTGCATATAAACAGTGGGCTGTTTGGCTTGTGTTGCAGCCCAACTTGTTAATACAACGAACAATGCTTGCTAATCATGATTGGGAAAGTAAGTACATTTTTTTCTGAATTTTCTAATGCCTTTTAAATTGTGAATATTTTAATGAAGACTCTTTCTGGACCAATTGAATGGTGTGATGAATTACATTAATAGATTTTTTTAAATGGTGAATCATTGTAATTACTTTTGCCATGTACTGTTTCGTGTGGTTAAGGATGGCTTTGAATATTATGTGTGTAATGTTAATGTCTGTGCTGGAGAATGAAGTACATTGCTCACAGTCATTTGCTGATGGTTTTTGGTATTATGATTATCAATTACATGGGGCTGGAGAGATGGCTCAGCGCTTAAGAGCACTGGCCGCTCCTGCAGAAGACCCAGATTGGGTTCCCAGCACCCACATGGCTGCTCATGTGGCTAAGATCATACAGACTAAAGTCTGTAACTCCAGTTCCAGTGAATCTGATGCCCTCTCCTGTCCATGCATGCACAGGGTATACAAACGTGCATGTAGGTAATCACTCATGTACAGAAAATTAAAAAAAAAACCTTTTTAAAAAGATGGTCACTTACTTTAGAAAGTCTAACACTGTATTATTACCCATGCTATGTCTTGATGAATCCATACTTTTGTCATCATATACTCAATATTTCTTTTGGTTAATATTTACTTTCAACTTTCTGTTTACCTATGGCTGAAATGTACTCTTTGCAAACACAGTATCAAGATATTGATTTTATATTGATTTTGCACATGTGTCTTTCTCTTGGAAAGAAATGCATCTACTAAATTGTCATTACTAACAGATCAGTTTTTTAATTTCTGCTACTTATTTATATTTTTTTAGATTTTCTTTATTTTTTTATATTCCTATATTTTAGTGCTTGTTTTGTGTCCTATTATGCAATCAGTTTTGGAGAAAGTTCCATGAGGTGATAAGAAGGTATATTCTTTAGTGCTTAGGTAAAATGTTCTGTAAATATCCGTTAGGTCCATTTGACTTATAATACCAGTTAGCCGCAGCATTTCTCTGTTTAGTTTTTGTCTGGATGACATGTCTGTTGGCAAGAGCGGGGTATTGGGGTCTTCCTCTGCCAGTGTGTGAGGGCCAATACGTGATTTACACTGTAGTAATGTTTCAGTTAGAAAGTTGGGTATCCTTGCATTCAGTTCGTAAGTGTTTAGAATCGCGGTATCCTCTTAGTAGGGGTTTTCCCTTAATGAGTATGTCCTCCCATATCTCTACTCATTTGTTCTGGTTTGAAGTCTGTTTCATCAGATATTGAAATAGCGTGGGGTCCTTTCCCTGGTCTTCACTGTGCCCCTGTCTTGCCTCTATTCTTCCCATGGCCATTAACTGAAGATACGCTCTCGTTTATATAGACTGTTGTGTGGGCTGGTGTAATGGTGTGACTCACCATCTTTACAGTGGTCACCCGGAAGGATGGACAGCTGCACACACTCCCATAGTCTGCCCCTGGCATATTAAACCCCCTTCTCTTGGATGTAAAGGTCTGTGCCATCTGAAATGTGAGCACTGGCCTGCTTGCTTATATGTATTCTCTCAAGTAGTCTGATTTGATATTATTATCACCAAAAGGTTCTCAGTTATATGTTCATATTATTCAATAACTATAAATTAGGTAAGTCTGCTCTCCCTCTCTCCCAACATCTCAAACCCACCTTCTGACACCATCTCACTTCCTGCTGTGTGTCCTTTTGTCATCCATCACGTGGATGGTAAATGCACTGGATGTGGGTCTCTGAGGTCATGTTTATCTTAAAATGCATGATGTATTTTGGTCATCTCCATCCCTTGCATTACTTTCTCCCGACTCCTCTTAGTGCCCCAACCCATCTCCCTCCAAGCTTCGTGTCCTCTTTGTTATTAATCTCAGTCTGATTAGTTGTATGCATGGCTACGCACTTGTGTGTGTGGCAATGCACTTGTGTGTGTGGCAATGCACTTGTGTGACTATGCACTTGTGGGGGGGGCTGTGCACTTGTGTGTGTAGCTATGCACTTGTGTGTGTGGCTATGCACTTGTGTGTGTGACTGTGCACTTGTGTGTGTGGCTGTGCACTTGTGTGTGTGGCTGTGCACTTGAGTGTGTGGCTGTGCACTTGAGTGTGTGGCTGTGCACTTGTGTGTGTGGCTGTGCACTTGAGTGTGTGGCTATGCACTTGTGTATGTGGCTGTGCACTTGTGTGTGTGACTGTGCACTTGTGTGTGTGGCTGTGCACTTGAGTGTGTGGCTATGCACTTGTGTGTGTGACTATGCACTTGTGTGTATGGCTATCCCCTGGGTCACGGCCATATACTCCAAAGACAGCAGCCCTCACTCTCAACAGCCATCCACTACCAGTAGGTCCTCTGTTAGAGTGGGGGCCTCAGGGGCCCCTCCCCCATCCTTGTTGGAATCTTGACTGGTTTGATGGGCAGGTCTTGTTCAAATCATCACAGCTGCCCTGAGTTGATGTGTGCAGCAGCATGGCATGTCCAGCAGCTAGCACTTCCCAGTTCTTCTCCCCATCCATGTTCTTTCTGCACTGATTTCCAAGATGTCCCCTGGGCCTGGAATGGGAATATTTGGCAGAGATGTCCCACCCAGAGCCGAGTTCTCAGTTACTTACACTCAACCCTGTGAACTTGCAGTGGCCGCCCTCATCCTGCCTGCAGAGAACTGCCTGACAAGTGTGAACCGCTGTGCCCAGCATCCATGGGCACAGTGAATGCATTGTCCCTCAGGCTCTGCCTTCTGCTGCAGCTGTTGAGTGCTGCTTGGTGGTTCTAACTGCCACACCAGGTGTGAGGCACTTTTCCTCTCCAGAACCTTCTGTACCTTCCCTTTGGAGTTTTGGTGTCTGTCATTTTACTTCAGTAAATCTACATGTGGATTCAGTCTCGTTTTTTTTTTCCCTCTTTTTAAATGGTATTCCTTTGTATCTTGTACTGGCTGGTTTTGTGTGTCAACTTGACACAAGCTAGAGTCGTCAGAGAGGACAGAGCCTCAGTAGAGGAAATGCCTCCATGAGCTCCACAATTAGAGATCAATGGTGGAGGGCCCATCCCATTGTTGATGGTGCCATCAACACCTTGGGCTGGTGGTTCTGGGTTCTATATGGAAGAAAACTGAGCAATCCATAGGGAACAAGTCAGTAAGCAGCACCCCTCCCATGGCCTCTGCATCAGCTCCTGCCTCCAGGTTCCTGCCCTGTGTGAGTTCCTGTTCTGACTTCCTCCAATGACGGTCTATGATCTGGAAATAATAGACCTTTTCCTCCCCAACTTGCTTTTTGATTGTGCAATAGAAACCCTAACTAAGATAAATCTCTTGATTGATGTCCTTCCCCAGTTTAGGACATTATATGACTTCTTTCTGTTCTCTCTGGAATGTTAGATTTATATCTTCTTTAATTGTTATTCTATGCTGCCTTCTGTAAAATTTCATCTGATCTACCTCTAGTTCATTAGCTTATTCCCTCTCTGCCCACCCGCGTGCGCGTGCACGTGTGTATCACAATGCTCTAGGATCCAGTACTGCTAATGAATGCTTTAGCCACTGATAGTTATATGAAATTGGCCTTAGACAATTTCTTGTGCTGCTGGGACCCAACACTTTGTTTTCATATCGCAGAGATGATGGAGGCAATGGATGGAGGCCATTTCAGTTTTCACTTTCTTTTGCCCTACAGTCCCATTATAAGGCATACTGGAGACATACCACTATCCCTGCTTGATTTAGATCTAACATTTTCCAACTGAGAAAGTCCTTCAGAGTAAATGGTACAGCAATCAGAAATTGTAACTGCCATTTTAGGATGTTATTAATTAATTAACCAAGTTTCTATTTTATGTTGGAACATTTATTTTTCATTTATAAATATACATATAATGATGTGACCTGGTGAGTTGTTACTAGGAGAGAGTCTGAACAGAAACATCTAGAAGACAGAATTACTCAGCCAAAGAAAAAAGTGGTTTGTGTATGACTGAGTTAGTTTTGAGTGATATTTCAAATAAATACAGAAAGTCACAAAGTGGTCCTGTATTAGACTTTGTTTATTCTTGTTTACCTGGGACCGGTGTTACTTAAGATCTGTCCTTAAAGCCCTGTGTGGTGCACAGGTACATGGGAAAAACAGTCATGTGCATAAAATTAAAGAGCTATCCTTAGATATGCATGTGATACACATGTGTGCATGCACACAAAACAGTCATACACACAAGATAAAGATCTATCCTTAGAAATACATTGTCTATAGGTGAAGTATAGCAACTGTTCATTGTTTTTCTTTGGAGAGAAATTTGACTTGGTATATTATACTGAAACACATCAACAAATCATCAGAAAACTTTCTAAGTTCAATCTGGGAAAATGGTGGTCAAGACAACATACATAGAAGAATACTTTCTGTGGCACCGTTAATCAGCTAAAGGTTCACCGCTACTAATCTCAAACTAGGGAGGTGGATGTTAACTATGGCAGTTTTCAAATTAATGCAATTCTGTTTCACAGTTAAAACTGTGTGTGTGTGTATGTGTGTGTGTGTGTGCGCGCGCGCACGCGCGTGTATGTATGTATGTATGCATGCATGCTTCATCTCAGCTGTGTTGAGTTAAACCTCAAGTGGTCAATAATGGTAACATTTGTACAAATCTTCAAGAATTCTAGATAATACAGCAAAGACAGAAGGAAGGTAGAAAGAGTCTATACTCTTTCTTTTTGGTTGTGTTCCTTTCTTGTGGTTCTCACGTAGCCGAGGCTGTCCTTGATCTTTAGAGTGTGGTATTTCATCCATGAGTCACTACACCCAGCCTGTAATGTTTTGTTTTTATTTCTTTATTTAAAAATTATTTGAAACAAACAGAAACTGTTAGCACTTGATTTTAATAGGCATAGTAGATGCCTAGGGAATTGTTTTAGTCCGTGTATTTCAATGTACTTTAAAGGCTTCTTATTTAAATTTTTAAAAACTTTTTAAAAACTCACAGAGGGATACTTCATGTTTAAAAGAAAAATATCTTCCAACTGATCAACTGTATCTGGGCAGAAGAAAATCTAGTGACTACTCTCAGGATTCAGTCTGTCCTCAGTGCCCACACTGCTTTCTTTTAGAGAGCCTCAGTGGTGCATTTTGTTTGCTCTTTCTTTTCTAAATTCTCTTCCTCAAACCCATTACTTAGAAATAAGTAACCCTAAAAACAAAAAAAGAGTTAAAAGAATTTACTAGAGGACATGTGCTGTGGTATGGTCTTTCTGTACACTGTGAATATGTGTTACTATCATTGGTTAATAAAGAAGCTGTTTTGGCCTGTGGTAAGGCAGGATAAGAGCCAGGCGGGAAATCCAAGAGAGATACAGGGAGGAGAAGGCGGAGTCAGAGCAGATGCCATCAGCTAAGGAAACAGCAACATGGCAGAGCACCACTGGTAAACCACCAGCCACGTGGCAAAATATAGATGAATAGAAATGGGTTAATTTAAGATGTAAGAGCTAGCTAGCAAGAAGGCTGAGCCATAGACCAAACAGTTTGTAATTAATATATAAGCCACTGAGAAATTATTTTATAAGTGGCTGCAGGACTGTGGGTGGGAGAGATTTGTCTGGACCGTGGGCCCAGGCAGGACCGAGAAACTTCCCCCTACAGACGTGTAGTAAGCATTGCCCAGGACCTAAGTTGTTTTCTTTATTTTTTAAATATCCTGTCTAAACCCCACCCAAACTTAACACTCCATGGGCCACACCCTTCTCCCAGGGTCTCGAAACTCTGCAGGAAAAGGCCCTCTAGTGAAGCGCAAATCTATTTAGTCTTAACAATAAAAACCCAGAGTCAGGCATTAGGGTAAAAGCTGAAAGATCAGAGAAGCAGAACAGCCACTAGAGACTTCTTACCTCTACAAAATCTCAGACTGATTGGGGGGTCGTCCTGTCTCTACAAGTCCTCAGATTGAATGGGGCTGTTACCCTGTCTCCATTTGCCTTATATTCCTGTCTCCAACTCTCGATTGTGCTAGGATTAAAGGTCTGAGCCTCCCATGTGCTGGGATCAAAGGCATGAGATCCCAAGTGCTAGGATCAAAGTGTGAGCCGCCACCACCACCTGGCTCTGTTTCTCTTTTAAACTAGTTCTATCTCATGTAGCCCAGGGTAGCCTTGAACTCCTGATCTTCGTGCTTCTTCCTCCCAAGTGCTAGAATTAAAGGTGTGTGCCACCACTGCCTGGCCTCTGTGGTTAACTAGTGGCTAGCTCTGCCCTCTGATCTTCAGGCAAGCTTTATTTGTCAGGCTTCACTTGTGGGCTGATATTGGAAGTTCTTAGGCAATGTTTAGTCCTTTGTCTAAGAAAGCCTATGTTCCCAGCAGAAGGGTACATCCTAATCATATTGCTATGTAAGGTAATTCTTCAAGTGTCTCATAAATGTGAGTAAAAAATCCCAACTCTCTGTTGCAGTTGAAATGAAAATGGCCAAAGTGACTGTCACACGGACAGCCACCCAGGCAGTAGACTAGTCACCCTTACAAATCAACTGCTGGATATTGACACAATGTCCAAGCTGAGCCAAGGAATCAAACAAAATATTTGACCCCGTGTGCACTTTCACCCATTTATTCCTTTGGACAGCTGTTCCTGCTGTTGAGCTCTTCAGTCTCTACCATACCCCTGTGAGATTGCTCAGGCTGTCCTTGAACTCACTCACTCTGGATCCCTAGCAGATCTTGAACTTGAGATCCCTCTTACCCCAGCCTCCCAGGCAGCTGAAAGTGCAGGCCTGCATTCCCAGGCTGGACCTAAAACAAGAACCTTTGAAGCTCTGTTTGTTCCTTAGAAAATGGAATTAGTCTTCCTTTATATGGGATGTTCATACGCTTTTAAAAACATCACTTCAGGAGAACATCTTCTCCCTGATGCTTGATTTTCTTGTTCATTTTTGAGGGCTTGATCGTGCTGTGCAGTGCAGGCTGACTATGAACCGAGGCTCTTCCTGTGTTCTGTGGTTCTAATTGTGATGAACTGTAGCAGGTATTGATGTAGCAGCTGTATTAAAAAAAAATTCTAGCAGAAAAGATTGTTCTGAGTATAAAGTAAGTATAAAACAAGCTTGAATGCATCAAATTGCATCCCAGGATACAGATGTCCATAGGGGAGTGTAAAGTTAATTTGTTTCAGAATTTTCAGCTTGGCTGGTAAAGATGCATTTTACACTTTGAAGTACTTTGACTGATTCCAGAACCATGGCCATGCCCCTTGCAAACTATGTCATGGGCCTGGAATCGTGGCTGCTTAGGAATACTGAACCGCAGGGTAGGGCCAGAGTACCACAGGCTAATGGGGGCTTTGCTCTGATTTAGCTGAATGGTGAAGTAAATGAAGCGGCAGCTTTATTATGTCGGTTGCTCTCCTTTGTGAGACTCATGAGTAGAAACGAAAGAGCTGGAGGTCCTAAGGGGGCTGTCCCCACATTCCGGTGTTATTCCTGGTGTTGTAATAGACCCCCCGTGTGGTTCACGAAGAGGTAGGAAAGCGAAACCTGTTAGCGGGAGCGTTGGTTGTAATCTATGTTTTTGATTATCGATGACAGGATCCTAAAATTACACCCAAATATCTCTCACCGGTTCTGAAATTGAGTTTCTGAAAAAGCACGGCAGAAGTAATAGGAGGTAAAGTGCAGAGTTCCAGAGAAATGAGCTGCGAATTGAGCCTGCGATGGAAATTGATCCTATCAGTCAGCTTCTGCCCTTATTCCAAGAGAAGGGGATGAGGGAGAAGGAGGCAGGGTGGCTGATTAAATAGGATACTAAGAGCTGGAGGCTAGAACTGGGCTTGCTGGTCCCTCGGGTCAGGAATGTAACTGTCAGGCTTCTCTGCTGGAAGCCTGGCTCAATCTGGCAGAAAAAGAAGGAAATGAAAAATGCCCTGGGCCAGTGTGGGAGTCACTGGACTGACTGACTGAGTTTCCTGCAGTGGCTGCCTTGGTGCTCGCGGGGGACTGGTTGGCTCATCTTGAGCCAATGATCTCATCATAGAATAGCTGGCCTCATGCCTCACACCAATGGGGATCATCATGATGCCCCCTCAAGAAGGCAGGGTGTGTCAGTGAGTCCTGAGAGTGTGGGCGCAAAGAGAAATGGCCTTGGAATCGATTCCTGTTCTCAGCCCTGTCTTTGGGATTCGAGAGGAATGAGGAGCAAATATCCTGTAACTACTGGTCTTGGGTATATAGTTTATTACCCTGTTATCTAACTGGAGGAGATCGATATTGCTCCCATAGAATGGTACTAATGGCATGCTGAGGGAACTTGGTGGGTGAGGGTGCTATTTGTACTGTACTCTCAGGAATGCAGTATATGTTCCAATTAGCCTTGCTGAAGCCCCACATTCCTGGTTATGGAGTTGCTACTGTGTGATCTGTTTCTCCAACGATGCCCTTCAGAGTCTTGAGTGATCATCAGTGTAACTCACTGGCCTCAGTGTCCCCTTGGAACGGCTTGTTCACAGTTAGCAAATATTTCTGCAGAAACTTTGAAACTGAAGGTATCGTAAAATGCTAACTTAAAATGCAAGCCTTTTAAAGCATGGCTGGTTCGGATTAAATTTTACAGACTGGAAGGAGAAAAGAGAAAGAAGGTTGCTGGGGATGAATTGCCAAAGGCTCAGTCACTGGACTTGACCTAGCCACAGTATCATTAAGGAAAGAAAGCTTTTGCAGGTGCTTGACAGCACATGGGATGCCATTTACATTCTGGGGTGTATCTGTCTTTTAATATTCGTTGTTCCTGTTCAGTTTGAGTTTGCATATGGTTTTTGGTTTGGAGATTGCCCTTGGATCATCAGATGAGTATTCTAATACTTAGATCCACTTACAGCTGCTGATGTGTTAGTATTTTTGTTTGGTTGGTTGTTTTATGTATGTTTGTTTGTTTGATTAACTACCTCAGCTCACTTAACTTTGCCTCTGGGCCCTAGCAAGAGAAAAGGACAATATCCCACAACAGTAGACCATTCAGTCATTATTTTGTTGATTCAAATTCTGTCTCTAGCTTTTAACAAGTAGGAGAAGTGGCTAGGAATTAGAGTCAAGGTGACTTTTATAATGATGCCCTGTAGATAGGGTTCAAAGTTACCTCCATTGACATTGACCTTGCCACAATGGTGTCAACATCTCTGTAGATACAGCAGAGCTACACACCACTGACAAAAGCCTACAGAGAGTGTGCAAGGAAATAGATTTGTCGTGACTTCTGATAGACTTGCTTCTCCACAAGCTGCAACTCCACTGAATCCATCTAACCTGCTAAGCACCGCGCATTAGCGACAGTACCCTATGGAGTAGCTGTGGACTCTCCTTCCTGTCTCTGAGTTGACTGGAAGCTTTGCTTGACTGCTCTGCAAATAGGTACCCTGGGAAAGGACCAAAATTCTAAATGCAGTGTCTCTATAATGTGTGCCTGCTTTTGTTTCAACGTGAAGTTAAAAAAGTTACAAGGGGAGAGTTCTTTTTAAAAATATTTTTATTGGAGTGTTTTGAAGATTTCATGCAGAGAATTCTACATTTTGATCATATTGACCCTCAACTCCTTCCTCCAACCCCTTCCAGTTCATTCCTACCTCCACACATCCTCCTATCTCCATGTCCTCTTTTGCTGTTACTGTTTTAATAACAGTAATAATGTTTTAATGGCTGAGTCCAATCTGTTCTGCTCATATACTTCTAGGTGTTGCTCCTCTCTGGAGTGTGAGAGACATCCTTAATCAGGGAGAGTCCACTCTATTGAGATGCTTGTATACAATAGCTTTGTATTGGATTGATCTGGAACTCGATGATGCTGAGCAGTGAGGACTGGCCTCTTCATCCAGGAGTTGGGGCAACACACCTATCGACTGTTAATTATGACTCTCATGACAATACTGGTTTGAGACTTGGTCTAAAACTTGGTCATGGAGATGTTTGATTTCCACCAGCATACCAGTTCTCTTGGCAGATGAATGAAAAGCTTGAAACTTCATTTTGCCTTGCTGCAGTTCTACAGGGCACTAACAAAGGAAAGCATTCATTCTGTGAAAACTTTACCAGTAGACAGACAAAAACAAAAAACAAAAAACAAAACAAAAAAAACAAAAAACAAACCACAAACAAAAATAAAAACACTTACCTTTATAATCCTGAGGCTTTGTGTATTTTCTTAGGTGAGGCATGAAATATGTACTGCATAGTTGTTTTCTATTCAAATCAAATTAGAACTACAGTACTTATTTAATATCTGGGCAATCAGTCATTTAATGTAGTGATGGAAACCTTGGGAAAGTGCTTTAGGACAGTCCTTGTGGAGACGTAATAAAGTAGGAAGGTGGTGAAGAGATGCCTGTTCATCTGTAAGAGATCTTGGGTTTCTTGAATGGTTCCATAAACATCTGAGTGATGAAGCATCAAATAAAATGCAACATTTCCTTCACATTAGAAAAAGTTACTAATCTGGAGTACCTTATTTATGATGTTTTCCTAACATCTGTAATTTTTAAAATTTGGTTTATAACTCTTATAATTTAAATATTTTTAAAAAATAGTTCATCCATAAGGAATGTTCCATACAAATGCCACTCGGTATTACCTGGGGCTGATGTGGTCTTTTTGTCCTTGGTCTCTAACTTATGTAGAGAAAGCAGCATGGGGATCATTGTTAGAAACAGACACACATGGAAGTTGCCATCTTCAGACACATACATTTCTGGCTCCCTCCAGTGAGGGTGGTTGTTATGCCAAGCCACGAGAGTCTGTTAAAGAATCTCAGGAATTTATTAAGTTATAAAATGAGGATAATACACTCACAGATATGGAACAAAATAAACACCTCCACTCATTCAGCTGTTGTCATCCTCTGCTCCACCTAAGGGTGATGGGACCCCACCGTCCTGTTTCAGACCACCCAAGAGAGCACCAAAGCACCTCCTCCTCAATTTTAACCAATCATGTACCCAGGAAGGGCCACGCCTATCAGGCTAGATAGCCAAAAGGTTGAACAGAATGAATACCCACAGCACTTCCCCTTTTTTGTCTAAATAAAAGGGTTCTAAACCTAATACAAAACTATATGCAATATAAACAATATCAAGTATTGTCCAGGAGATGAAAGCATAATAACATAAACAAAAGTGGAACTACAATCAACAAGAACAACGTTAAGTAAGAAACATACGAAATGTCCAGAACATAGGTAAATAGCAAATTACAGAGATTACTCCAGTAGCTGTCCCATCCTGAAGAATCTAACTCTAGTACCTAATATGTTCTTAGTTAAGACACGAGAGGATTGTAACTATAGTTATCCAGTCTTCAACCCCATCAAAGACCTGAGAAAGAAAATAATATTACTTGAGTAAGCAGGAAGTACAAGCAAGCAACTTCTGAAGTCTGCAAGAAATGACAGAAACAGCTGGCTGCCTGGATAGTCACCCATTGTTTCTCTGCATTGTTGGGGCATCAACCTCTATTGGCTATAGGCTAGAATATCTGACAGATGGTTTTCAGAAGCAGGAAATTTTGAAAGACTGTCCTACCCTGTCTTGGCAAGGTTCAGCAGTCGCTTTTCCTTGTGTTCTGCTCGTTTGGTTTAGACAGTATGCTTACTGTCAGCAGTCAAGGCATGGTGCAGTACTTTGCCCTACAGGCCGTATTTGCCAAGAAGAACACAAACTCCGTGTGGAGGGTCTTCGATGCCTATCATCCTTTCCGGAGAAGATCTGTGCTGCCAGGAGCAATCATGTTTCATGTCAACAGAATTCTAAGCTATTAAAACATTCAAATTCCATCTCCTCTAGATCTATAAAGTGTTTGAAGATTATCTATCCATATGAAATATATCTCTGTTTATCTAGAAAACCTAACAAGCATGGGTGACTATTAACCTGTAACTCTTATCAACCTACATAGCTTAAAGACTAAGGCTTCACATAATAAAATTAAACAGTCTGTAAACAGATGTACAGTATAAAGACAATGACCTTGATTTTGTGACAATATACAGAAATATCTTAGGGGTAGAAATGTACAGTGCAATATGGCAAAAATATCCTTAATTTGTATCAGTATACAAAATATCCTAAACAGAAGTAGAACATACATACAGTCATACAGTATGACATACAGTATGTCATAATTTTACATTTGTATCAGTGTACAAAAATATTTTAAACAGAAGTAGGGACATATGTCCAATATGACAAACATAGTTTTGACTTTGTATCAATATACAAATTATCTTAAACAGGAATAGAAAAATAATGTTACATTTGTAACAATATACAAAAATCCATACTAATGCAAATTATCTAAAACTGAAAGTTGCTAATTTATTTTACAAGTGGATACAGTAATCTGCTCTATTTCCTATCTTACCTATCCCCCTTTTTTTCTATTCCAAATGAGATTCCTGAGACTAACTTTATTGTTCTATCCCCAACCCTATAACAATTTATATCCAACTCCTAACAGCTGACGATTATCCATAACCCTGAGAAAACAAAAGCCTGTTGGGTGTCATTTTCTTAGAATTTCTTCCTGCTGCAGTTGGGGATTTAGCTCAGTGGTAGAGTGCTTGCCTAGTAAGCGCAAGGCCTGGGTTTGATCCTCAGCTCAAAAAAAAAATTTTTTTTCTTCCTGCTGTCCAGGGGGCGAAGGTCTCCCTGTGGGATCCTGTAAAAATCAGAACAATGGTTAAGTCTCTTGAAGACTAGCTGTAACATTTATAACCAGTCGCAGAATAATGGGTAAAGCTTATCTGAAGTTATGACTAGATGTGTAAGCTGGTGGACCATCTCAGCTAGCCACCTTGGAACTGTCCGGAACAGTTTGCTGTCCAAAGCCAATCTTTGTGTGGTGTTTATCAGCTCGTTGGCATCATGGTGAACCAGGTAGAATCATTGTGGGGCCCCATCATCTTTATGGAGACTTTAGAAATGGCAGTTGGAAAAATTTACTGTTCACTGTGGAAAACTTAGACATTATTAATATCAAGACAGAAAGTTTAAATTTTAAGGTAGTAATATATCTAAAGAAGGTTCCAAAGAGTCAAACATAAGTGTGAATAGAAAGAAAATTGTGAAAATAGTTTCTAGATTTTTGGTTTTCTTCTGTTCCATACCAGGTGACTCTTATGATACAAGACAAAAACTCTTAATTTTTTTCTTTTAACAACATACTTAGATTTAGAGAAAGAGAGAGCCAAACTCCCAACTCTAAAGCCAGCTTTAACTAGGACTTCAACTTTTTTTTGAGATGTAAAAAGATATTGATGTTTAGGTAGTGAGCTTTTACCCCAGTTAGAGTATTTGTACCATCAGGTCAGATTTTTCTTTGCTTGGTAAGTTTTTTTGTTTTGTTTTTTGGATAGCTTTCCCTTCTTTAGATGGGCTAGTTGTCCAAGGTCTTTTCAATTCTTGAAGATGATTATTTCTATTTTCCTGTAAAGACAGAAACAGAACCCTGCCCTGGTCCTTGTTTGGTGAGTTTTCCTTACAATTTGTAGAATTGTCACATCAGTGGATGAACTATCACTTCTCCTTATTAAGAAATTTCTCCTGTTCAAATCAAATCTTTATTAATTTTGATAGTACCCATAGAGAGTTTTGAATTGAATCTTCATTAATTTCAGTGGTATCCATAGAGAACTGAACAGGAGACTGTGTCCAGGGCCTCTTCCTCCACAGGTTAGGAAGTAAAGGAGGAGACTTCTTCCTAGTACCCTGTCTCAAAATGAAACACACAGGATTGCTGTTACACATCGCATTCTTCCGTCATGTTTAGAATATCCTGAAGCACTGTTTCCTTGTCCCATCAGAATCATGGTGCCACAGTCTAGCCTTGACTCTAAGTCATCAAGCCGCAGAACTTAGATTTATGCATTGGGGATGGAAGCATCCAGTTCACAGAATTGTTTTAAATACCTGGTGAATCCTAACTGTCATTTCTTAAGTTTCTAATTTCCCTACCAATTGTCATTCTCTTGCATTCACTATGGCAACCACACTTAAGGAAAATAAAACTTGAAATTATCAATGAACCATGGCTGTAGTAAAGCAGAGCATTCTAGATTAGTCTTTGCCTAACTAACCCTGAAAGGGCCACCCTTGCAACATGGCAGGACTCATGGTGTATTCAATAATAGTTCTTTGGTTTGTCTTAGTGCCATCATTTCCAAAGCAAGCTTACTCTTTCTCTTTGTTTTAATTCATAATATTCAAAATACACATATTTCTTGCATGTGTTTTAAGTTTCTCTGATGTACAGACTCCACCTTGTTAATTCTTTTCCCATGTGTTTTTCTACTCTTTCAAAATAGATCCCATGCGTGGCCCGAGAAAACTGGAAGTTGTAGAGGTCAAGTCTCGACAAATCACCATCCGCTGGGAGCCATTTGGATACAATGTAACTCGTTGCCATAGTTATAATCTCACGGTGCACTACTGTTACCAGGTGGGAGGACAGGAGCAGGTACGAGAAGAAGTGAGCTGGGACACAGATAATTCACACCCTCAGCATACGATCACCAACCTGTCCCCGTACACCAATGTCAGCGTGAAGCTCATCCTCATGAACCCCGAGGGGCGCAAGGAAAGTCAGGAACTCATTGTACAGACGGATGAAGATCGTGAGTGCTTTTAACTTATACGTCTATGTGAAATATGTTCTTCCGAAACAACTTCGGTGTCTTTGACTTTTAGAGCTGCATGTTGAAAACAGGTGGAAGGTAGCTTTTTTGGTGTTTAATATGTCTGTGCCCCTACTCTGAAGCACTAATTAGGAGAGAAGGGA
This sequence comes from Peromyscus aztecus, assembly GCA_902168405.1. Taxonomy (NCBI): domain Eukaryota; kingdom Metazoa; phylum Chordata; class Mammalia; order Rodentia; family Cricetidae; genus Peromyscus; species Peromyscus aztecus. The sequence goes on from CABHPQ010147970.1 coordinate 52,605, forward strand.
CAGAGACTGAGGTTTCTCGTTTTTATATAATTCAGTTTCACACAGTGTCACACGTGGACACAATTCATATTGACCGTTCTCATCTCCCACAACCCTGTCACCCTGTCCACCCTCCACGGTCCCTCACAGTTCTTTCCCTTACATCTATCTCGATTCGTTTTATTCCATGACCCACTGAGATTAACCAGGGCAATCTATGGGACCTTGTGTTTAGATCTATCCATTGGAGCCTGGTGGCCTCAGCCCTGGACATAAAACTAGAGACAGCAATTTCCCCTCTCCAGGAATCTTTCATTCTGATAGTGTATATAGCCCTGTGCCCCCTCCGCCTTCTTTGACTGATTATTGAGCCGGTCTTGTGTAGGTCTGCTATAGAGAACTACAATTTTGATTTAATGATTGCAATAGTTCTGTGAGTCCAGACGGTGCTATTGTATGACCCCTGACCCTATCCTCCAGCTCACACACTTCCTGACCCCTTCTGGAATGTTCCCCGAGCTTTAGAGGAGATGGCATGGGCTTCTATTTAGTGCTAGGCCCATAGTCAGTGCTTATTCTCCAAATCTTATTTCGACTAATAAGTGGCACTTTTCTATATGGAAATTCTATAGTATTCTACGTAGTTCTTAATATTTTCATTATCATATTGGATTGAGATATTATATCAGTTCCACAAACTGCTATCTGCACATCTTTACATGGCATTTATTCTCATCGTTCCAATCAAATCCAGCACAGACCCACCAGAGCCAGAGCCCCACCTGCATGAGCCTGTGATCACATGCCTGTGGCTTGCCCGGAAGATCTCCCTGACTTCTGGCTCTTACAGTCTTCCCATCCCTTCTCTATGGTGTTGCTTGACTTAAAGAGCCTGCTATAAATCTCATTTGTATGCTGTAACATATTATAATATGTTATCATTTACTTTTGTATAAACTACCTTTAAGAATAAGCCATTATTTTTCATCTGTAGCAATAATCATGCCCCACAAGAGGTGATAAACATCCAAAAATACAAAACCAGTCCTTGCATGGCATGAGAGAATGTTACTGATAAACAGGTGATTCCTGTTTTAACTAACACTGTTGTTGAGTCAACAGGAGATAAAATGTAGCCATTTCATCAAGACCAGATGTGACTGGCAGAGAAAAGAAGTTGCCCAACTCCTTTGGAGTTTCAAAGTGAGAACTAAGTTGGGAATTCTTTGGAATCCTGTCAAAACGTCAGACTCGCTAATTTTGGATGTTTGTTTGTTTAAATTATCTCACTAGTCTCAGGAATTAAGCCTTGTGTTATTTGCAAATAAAAACCTATTGTTTTGTAGCTCAGCAGCATTCAGCTAATTAGAAAAGAACTATTATTGCAAATTACATTTTCTCAATAACCAACCAAACAAAAACCCACTTCAAAGAAGATGGGGAGAAGAAAGACACACAGAATAATTGTCAAACAATACCAAGTTTGAAGAGAAAAGCAACAGTTCTTGTGACTCTAGTTTACCCAACATCATTTTGTTCTGGAATCACATGTTTATTGAAATGTTTATTAACAGGAAGTTCATGGAAATTATCTTTTGGTCACCATTAGCAGTATCACTGGACAGCATAGGTGATATGGCTACTTCCCTAAAATCCAGAATCCTAGAATATCTAAAGCAAATTTTCAACCTAAATTCATTCGACATTTTATTTTCTCTATTAAGTCTTCTTGATTTAAAAAAAAAGCCAACTCTATTTTTCCTTTATTTATTCCTGTATTTATTACATCATTTATTGATTTTTGCACGTATCTATGTGACTGTATGTGTTGGTTCACATGTGCTATGGTATGCATGTGGATTTCTGATGAAAACTGGTAGAAACTGGTGCTATTGTTGCATTACATAAATCCCTGGTGTGGAACTCTGTCAGCTTAGTGGCAAGTACCTTCATCCACTGAGTCATTTCGTCAGCCCCACGTAAGGTGCTTCTTCCACAATACCTTCAGTGACCATGTCTCTTCCAAGGCATTTTAAAAGTTTGCTTTTTTTTTTTTTCAATCAAGATGTCCTTCAAATCAACATAATTTGATTATATCCCATTCAATTTTAGGTTGATTTCTTCTGTTTCCTTTCTTCATTCTTGAACCTACATAAATATTTTCAAATGTAAACTATCATGCAGCAAAACATCCACCCATACAGCTGTGCTGATGCTGAGAAAAGGTGATGTCATAGGAAACACTTTGGAGGCAGAGAAGACAGGATTGGTAGCATTTCCTCAGGCTTGAACCAGCTGAAGCCTGGTTCAGCTTCTGGTTGTGATGAGTAGTCAAAGCCCAGAGTCTGGAATCATGTTTCCTGGGAATGTGCTTCTTAATACTATGTATACTTTGTTTCAACATAATCTTCTATTGATTTCTTCAGCTCAGAATGAGTGATTACTTCCATATTATATATTATTCAGATGCTATACATTAGAAATTGACTTAAATCCAACATCATTTTAGAAATGAAGCAAGTGAAATCCAAGTAGGACCAGCAGCTGTCTAAACTGCATATTTTTAATTATTGGAGAGTCTTAAATAGCAGTCACCCCCACCCCATACACATCAATAAAAAGCTTTTCTGTTAAATACTTGGCTCCATTTGGATTAAATACAAAAGCTCTCACTCTACCAATAAGCATGCCTTCAAATAAAAATGAGTTTCAAATTTGAAATCCTTCACTTTCTTTTGAAATTCCAGGCATCCGTCCAGTCTGAGTCAGACTTGGTGACAATTAGAAGGCTATTCATATCCTTGCACAGTCTAAAACGTCTCTCCAGCCTCCTTTTTAAAATCTTTATTGAAATGTTTATCCATTCATGTGTTGATGAACATTTGGGGTAGTTCCAGTTAAGAATAATGCTGCTGTGAATATTTGGTACAGTCTTCTGAGTTGACCTGTTCTCAGTTATCTTGAGCAATCAGTAGATATATTAGAGGGTGAATGGGTAGGTGAATGAGTAGGTGGATGGATGGATGGATGGATGGATGAATGGATGGATGGAACAAATGAAGTGAAGATACATACATACATACATATATAGACAGACAGACAGACAGCAATGATAAATGACAGATAGTAGAATGGCTGGGTCACATTGAGTATCTTTGTATATTGACTAATTTGAAGAACTGCCATGTGATTGTCAAAGTTACTGTATGCCTTCACATTTGCCCAGTACTGCATTTTGGGCTAGAATATGGTTTTGATTGACAGTTTTCAACCAGCTAATGATGTTGAGGATCTTTTCATGTGTAACTCTGGCAGGTTTTAAACTCTCTATCCTCCTGCCTCAGCCTCTTCAGTGCTTGATTTACAGGTCTGTGCCACCATTCTCATTCTCTACATCTCTGTGAGCTGACACTACCACCCACCACTCCTCTCAGAACTCCTGGGAAGCCCTCGTGGCTACACATCCTCCTTCCTTCCTTCTGGGAAAATGGCAACAGTTCATACAAAGGAAAATAAGTGGGCTTCGTGTAACTGACTCACACCTTAGAGGGGAAAAACTGATTCAGTCATTTCACAAGAGCAGTGTAGTTTAAATGGCTTTAGATTCCAGATTTTGAAAAGAAATGCAAATGTTACCTATAGACCATTAGGATCTGCAATGTCCATGAATAGCTAAGACTCCTTGGGAGGGTTGGTTTATGACCCACACGTTCATCTCTCAACATCTTCTTCAGTCCCAGGTGCTGTTCCCACTGAATCCATCCAAGGAAGTACCTTTGAGGAGAAGATATTTCTTCAGTGGAGAGAGCCAACACAAACATACGGTGTCATCACTTTATATGAGGTACCTTACATATTTGTTGGTAATTTACTTTTTAAGCATAATGTCTTGTGATGATCTGAGCTCTCTGGCATTTTAGCAACGTAATTTCATGTTTCTTTGGAGAGTTTATATAGTCATAATAATTGTTATATAGAAACAAAAGATGAAAAATGAGTTTTTCAACTGTGCATAATTTCAAGATGCATATTTAAAATAAGTCAGATCATTGTGTATTGTGTGTTACATATTAAGACACAGTATAACATCTTTAAAAGTCACTTTTATTGAAAGTGATAAATATTTTGAAACATACATTGATTAGGAAGCAATCACTGAGTCATATTCTTTCCTAGCTATGAACTATTTTTCCATTGATTGTAAAACAGCACTGATTATCCAATTAAAAAGTCAATAAAAAATTGTCTACACAGTAACCATGGAATAATCTTTTGGGGGTCCCTTCCCATCCGTGTATGCTCCTTAGATTCACTGGCACCATTTTGTCCGCTGAGGCAAATCAAACAGTTGAGTGATGGAAGCAAAAGAGAATTTGATAAATTGTTCAAGGAAAAAAATCATAGCAATAATGGGGTGACAGCCATCTTCATGTCACTGTGAGCATCATTTCATTGTGCCTGTTGTCATAGAAACAAGCAGGTACACTTTTTTTTTAAAACTAGCATTTGTTTGAATGCAAATTCAACAAAATTATATGTTGTAAGCGTGCTAAAAATTCTGGCCGATCTGCATATGGATCTGCTTGAATACCTCTCAGCAGCCCTGACAGGAGCCTGAGCCCATGAGCTGTCAGCAATGATCGCCACCAGCCCTCTCGCTGACCCCACAGCCTCACACTGCTGCTTCCCACACCTTCCAAAAGTTGGTATTGAAATGCAAAACAATAATAACAATAATAATCATCATCATCATCTAAATCAAAGTGAAGAAAGCCAAAAGAAAAATGTTGCATTTAGTGTCTGTTTTACTGTAAAAACATAAAGTTGCAGAATCCACGGCTCAGCTTCTACGGAAGTATTTTATAGTCACGTCAGGAAGGGTCGATTTTCTTTTCCTCCATGATGAAAATATTTCATATTTTGGTCCCTCTAACCATGTTTGGACATTGCTTTTGCAGATTCTAATCTAAGAATAACAGGACTTTTTACTGGAAAAGCTACTCTTTGAAGTTCATTTTAAGACCCAAGAGTCTGTCCGCCTGTCCCCAAAGCCACCGCCTGCTACTAGACAAACAGAAAGTGATAGCGAGTTTCTTTCTCTCTAATCCCACCAGACATTTGTCTTTGTGTGATAAGTAACTTCAGCATGAAAACAACAGGGAAGATGATAATTCAAAGGAAGACCCCATTAATCTCTCTGACTTAGTAACCAGGCTGTCCTAGGCTGAACACTGATCTAAATGCAGCTACAGTACGGATGTGTGGATATGCCATAAATCATGGTTCTGGCAATCAGCTATTTGCAAGTAGAGCAGGTTGGCTCATTTTTCTGCAAATCCAAAGGGAAAATGTCAAATATTTGAACTGGGTCTAAATGCCTAAGTATGTTTTCTGGGTACCAAACCAGTCTTTCTCATTCCTGCCTAGTTTCTACATATAAGAAGGAGAGTAGTTCCAGGTTCCTCAAAGCAGGACTTGGGTGGCATCCCAGGAGGGGCTCTTCCTTTCCTGAGACCTCAGTGCTCATGAGGCATGGTTCACTTGCCTTATGTGAATGCCCCATATCCTGCTGTAGCAGATGATCGGTGTGGTGCCAGCCTGTGTCCCCCTCTCAGGATCAGACTCTTGTGAATCAGATGCCATGCTAAGAATGCTAAGCAGTTGCCCCTAAAGAAGCAGGGACTCTCACAACAGTGGATGGTGACATTTGAGTCTAGATTACCAGGGTTGGTGAATGCTTGTTCCCTGAAGACTTAACATACTTAGATGATTTGAGGATAAAAATAAATTAGATTGTCTGCTATAGATAAGAATACGGGTGCTGGATTTGGTTGGTTTTGGGGGGATTTCTTTTGTACCTTCTAAAAGTACACTAAAGCATTGGCGTTTGAAAAGTGCTAACAGCATCGTTTGTTTTCTAAACTTGACAGCAGTACGTGATCTCCCATCCTTCTGTTCATTATAACTTCCCCCTCATCCCTTCACTAATCTGCCTCTCCTTTCTGTTTGCCTTGCCATCATTCTGATCTAGCCCGTCTCATAACCGCATTTCACTTTAGCCATTTCATTTTGTCAATTATCTTCCGAAAAATCCAGGTCTGGTAATTATGTCCATCCTCAATGGCTCTCCTGTCAGATTATGAATGTAATACTGTTCTCCTGCTGAACCTGTTAAGAATACAAGTGTTCAAAGTAGAAAAACCTTCCCAGTTTTTCTTTTAGAGTTAGCCACTGTTAGAACTGGAGACGAGTCCAAGCTTTTGTAAGGCAGAAACTACAGTGCAATTTTATTTATCAGTTTAGATGGATGTCATTTAATGTTAGCAAAAGCATGTTCTATTGCAATTACACACACCCTGTGAGGTCACCAGCTTCCATAATGCAAAAGTAAATACAAGACACTTTCGTGATTGATATGCAAAGTTAATCTCATGAGAACTCTCTAACAAAAAATTAGAGGAATTTTTGTATTACATCTTTCCAAACATGGACAAAAAGCCTTGGGAGACATGTGAACAAAGATCAGCGAATTTTGTTTGCATAAGGCTTTAAACTACATAATGATGAAAGACATGAAAAAAGTCTCAGTGTCAACAGAACGCTTGGAGTGATCATTTCCAACACTCATGGTATAAAATGGGCTGATGGCTGTGCGCTATACAGATTTGGTACAGATTGATGAGCATGATACAAAGAGCCCATCAGAGGGAGACACACGATGAGGAAGAGGATGCAGCTCAGAAGGAACTCTAACCGGCCTAGAAGCTTGTGACAGCATCCTTACTAAATGTAAATAATAGTTGGAGAAACTTAAATAGGAAATAAATTTAATTTTGTATAATCTCAATTAAACATTTATCTGGTTTTATATGATTTCTATAATGTATAATTTGACCAATGGCATGGAGAAATGTGTACTTATACAGACTGTTGGTGGAAAATACATGCTGCCTTTTCCGTAGGCAATGTGAGACTGCCTACAACAATTTAAACTTGGATATTGAACCTATTCCTAAAGATCTGTCAGTGAATAATACTCCCAAATGCATAACATATAAATACCGCATCTCACTAATTTTTTCCTCTTAGTTGTCTGTAGTTAATTCTGGACCTATGGCCGAGAGACTTACACATCTATAGGTCTGTAGTCAGCATGTATAAGATCTCAGAAGAGGACAAAAACCACAAAATGAAGCTCACCTTCTCTACTAGAAGCAACCATCCCATCACCAACTGTGAAAAGAATTTAATCCGTGCCGACCCCAGACTCTCAGTTGCATGTGAGACTTGCACAGAAAGTTAAGTTTAACCCAGAGTAAAGCAGAATGGTCCTGAGGTTGCCTGCTGGTGGGGCCATTCATATGTTAAGGGTTGAAATCTCTCAAGATCATGAGCCTGGATAACTGAGTGCACTTAGTTACCATTGTCTGAGCTTGGTAACCCTGAAGAAGAGCTGGGAATTGAGGGGCCATGTTAAGAAGCTTAGCTTCAATGTTAAGTACCTGGTCAAGTTGTAACTGTAGTAAATAATGCTTTCAGAATAAATATTAGTACAAAAGTATTCAAAGTAAAGCAACCTTCCCACTTTTTCTTCTAAGTGGTAACTATTAGGTGCTATAGAGATAGCCCAGTGGTTAAGAGCACTGCTTTTTCTTCCAGAGGACCTGAGTTCAATTCCTAGCACCCACATGGTAGCTCACAACCATCTGGAACTCCCATCCCAGAACGGATGCCCTCGTCCAGACTCTGTGAGCATTGCTTGCATGTGGTGCATGGACATATAATCAAACACTCATGCAATACACATAAAATAAATACATAACTCTTCAAGAAATCAAAGGAACTACAGC
>CABHPQ010147971.1:0-12085 GCA_902168405.1 Peromyscus aztecus
AAGCCAAACAGAGGCGGAGAAAGGAGAGAGAAAAAATGGAAAAGAAAAAGAGAAGGAAAGGAGACTAGACAGGGGTCAGCCACATTTGTGAGTCACACAGACTGGGTGTTAAGTCCCAACTCTGCCACTGCCTGTCCCTGGGGTCCTGAGCAGGCCACTCAGCTATTTAAGCCTGTTTATCATCTGTGTGGGATCACAGTTTTTGCTGGGCCACCCTCCAGCAGTGAAAATCTGTGGTCCCAGGACTAAATGGCTGACTGGGGCTGGCCTGGGGCTCAGCCTGTCTGTCAGTCTCTGGGAGGTAACCTTGGGCAGCTTCTCATCCTCCTCTGTGTCTCTTGTCATTGTCTCCAAAATTCACTTTTTCCAAGTTGTCATAGGAGTAACTGAGGTAGCATAATGTCCCCCAGAGCATGGGCTGGCACCTACCAGGGGCTTCCTGAGGGGAAGGGATCAAGATCTGTCCAAAAGCACTTGAAGCAAAAGGGAGAAAATGCAGTGCATCTGGCCACCTTAGGAGAGAGATGGGGACGTTCTAAAACTGGATTGTGCTGACGGGTGCACAGCTCTGTACATTTACCCAAAATCGTCCAGTTGTATACTTGGTTTACGGTACATAAATTATACCTCAGTAGGGCAGCTTTTAAAAGACCACTTAGACATGGGAGAAAACACAATGTGCAGGGTAATAGGTACAGGATTGCTGTCATTTATGCAAAGTTCTAAACTATGCAAAACAAATTTATGTGTTAAAAATATGCAACTCTGCCTGGCATGGTCTATGTGAGTTCCATTACTGAGCCTGCTTCCTGGGGTAAAGCTGGAACACAAGAAGGGAAGTTTATAGCTGTGATACTTTATTGTATTTATTTATTGAACTTTGGTTTTTTGAGACAGGGTTTCTCTGTCTAACAGCCCTAGCTGTCCTGGAACTCACTCTGTAAACCAAGCTGGCCTCAGACTCACAAAGATCTGCCAACCTCTGCCTCCCAAGTGCTGGAATTAAAGGAATGTGCCACCACCACCCTGCATATTTATTTATTTTAAACCAAACATTCACTTTAACTTTTTAATTCTCTGCCCCCCACCTCCGTGTGTGTGTGTGTGTGTGTGTGTGTGTGTGTGTGTGTGTGTGTGTATCTATACAATTGTTTGGGTGGGTGCCTATACAGGCCAGAAGAGGGCATCAGATTCCCTGAAGCTAGAGTTACAGGTAACTGGGAGTCACTCAAAGTGGATGCTGGAAGCTGAACTTGGGGCCTCTGGGAGAACAACAGGTGTTCATCTCCATCTCCCTGTATTTATATTTTTAAATGGGCAGGAGAAGGGCTGGAGGGATGACTCAGCCATTAATGGTATGTATTGCTCTTGTAGAGGACCTGAGTTTGGTTCCCAGCACCCACATCACAACTGTCTGTCACTCACAGCAGCTCCAGGAGATCCGATGCCTCTCTGACCTCCAAGGGCACCTACACTCTCTGCACATATCCACACACATACATGTAGTTAAAAATAAAATAAATCTAACTTTAGAATGACCAGGGATGCTAGGCAGAGGCATCATATAGATCAGAGTGTAATGTGAGGGACCAGTCGAGGGGGGAACCCAGGGTCTCATCTCATGCCTGGGAAGGTCACAACACGGACATGTGCCATGCTCTTCTACACATCTGAACTTTACATGATTCTGTATGCTATACAGCCTCAAAATGTTAGCTTCTGCCAGGGATGGAATCCGGGGCCTTTCATATGCTAAGCACACACTACCATTGAGCTAGACCTCAGCTCCGCAGTTACAATTTTTTATGTTTAAAAAAAAAAATCTCTCTATAAAAGATGAAAATACTGGTGTGGGTGGGTAGGTTTTCGAGTTTATCGTGTTAGTCTATGCACTCTCGAATATCAAAATTCAAAATAAATGAAACAAAATAATTGCCTTCTGAGATGGGATGAAGGTTCCAGATGGAATCCGACACCTTTGGGAGATTTATGTTTTTAAATGTTTATTGTGAAGTAAATGTCTGCGTTGAAAAGGGAAGGTAATTGGTAAGGAGCTCTGGTTAGGCCCTCCCTCCTCCACCACTGTGGTCCTGGGGCTACCCTGGCTCGGACAGTCCATCAGGCTCCCAGATGATGGGGAGTACCAGGTAGGTGCTGCAGAAGGGCCTCAGTCAGCCTCCCTGATTTCCCAGGCTCTCCACGTCTCGCCTGACGGATGACCCTCCACTCTGCCTCCTCCTTCCTCTGAATGCTGCTGTCTCCAAGGCCATCCACTGGAGTGGGAGCGAGCTGGTGCAGGCAGAGAGGAGTAAGTCTAGCCCAAGGCTAGTGGGCCTCTGCAGGCCTCGCCTCCCAAATGCCCTGCCTGTAATCCTGTAGCCTGGATCAGCTGCCTCCTATCACTGTGAGCTGAGTGCCCATAAACTGGGAGACAGCCAGCGCCAGGTCCCTGTCCCTGAGGAGCCTGCAGACATTGAGCAATAAACAGGAGGGAACATAGCAGCTTCCTATGGCTGTCTCTGTCATCTCGAGGAGCTGGCCTTGAGCTAAGACATACAAAATGAGGATGGGCCACCTTGACGGGAGGATGGATGTCCCAGGGGTGGGGAATTTGATGGTTCAAAGGCCCTGAGACAGGCCTGGGCTTCAGTTCATGGACTTAGCCAGGCATGAGATGGGGGTTAGGAAAAAATAAACAGAATTAGATTCTTTCTAAGAACTAAGTGTTCTCTGGTTCTGTCAGAAGTGGCTACTAGAACCAGAGGGCCAAGTAAAGGACTCCCAAAAGATCTCACTGGGGTGGACTTCAAGCCCTGAGCCAGACAGAGCCAGAGGTAGTGCTGTTCTAGGGTCCAGTGGCCACTAATGTGGCAGCCCAGAGAAGAGGCTGAAATGAAGGATCATGAGGCCTAGGTCTGCAGCTGCATGCTGGCCATCCAAAGCATCCAGGTGGTGCATGGGGGCACTGGGGGGCATCAGTGGCAGCTGGGGTGCAGCATCAGAATGAAGGGAAGTGGGAGATAGCACTACTGAGGACAGAGGACGGTATAGGCTGGGTTGGATGACAGGGAAAAGGTGGTGGAGCCCGGTTCCTCTCGGATCTGTATACAGAGGAGCAGGACCTCAAGGAGGGCAGGCCTGAGAGCAGCGTGGGATCCCACCCAGCCTTGCCATGAACAGCCCCTAGGAACCTAGGTGGAGAGCTGGAATCGCTACTCTGTGGGAGGACCCTGAGAAACACAATATGGGGCATCCCACCTGTGGCCAGCATCCTGGTCCCCAACCTCCATCCTAGCTGCCAGTGGGACACCCTGTCTCAAAGACTGCAGATCAAGGGACTGCCATGTTAAATATCATTTGGTTTTTTTTTTTAATTATTGTTTTTGGTGTGTGTGTGTGTGTGTGTGTGTGTGTGTGTGTGTGTGTGTGTGTGTTAAAACAGGTATAACATAATCTGGGTGTGGTAGCTCACAGCTGTAAACCCAGCACTCAGGAGACTAAAGTGAGGCAGGGGAACTTCAGATTTGAGGCCAGCCTAAGCTTCACAGCAAGACCCAGCCATAGGTAAATAAATGGGATAACACAGAATGTACCCTTGTAACTACTTTTTAGCTTAAGGACAATTTTATTTATCTGTCTATTGGTTTATGTGTATTACGTTTGCCTGCATGAGCCTGTGTACCACATGCACGCAGAAGCCTAAGGGGCTAGAAGAAAGCATCAGAACCCCGGAAACTTGAGCTAAGAATTTGAAAGAAGCCGGGCGGTGGTGGCGCACACCTTTAATCCCAGCACTCGGGCGGCAGAGGCAGGTGGATCTCTGTGAGTTTGAGGCCAGCCTGGGCTACAGAGCAAGTTCCAGGACAGGTTCCAAAGCTGCACAGAGAAACCCTGTTTCGAAAAACCAAAACAAAACCAAAAAAGAATCTGAAAGAAAGCAGGCAGGCAAGCCTTTTGAGCTAGGCATGGAGATGAGCGAGCGATCTGAGGCAGAAGTACGGGTAGCTCCTAAGGAAGAGCGAGAAAGCCTGAAGGGCCAGAGAAAACATGCTTAGGCTTTGGCCAGTAACCGAAAGAGATGAAGAAGAACAAGACTTCCCTGAAAATCGGGCCAACTCAAAAGAGCTGCATGGCTTCTCGTAACCATTTTTACATATGCAGATCAGTGTGCTCACAGTGCTGTCCAATCATCTGCACTATCCACTTCCAGAACTTTCTAGAACCTTGCACTCATTAAACAACTCTTGGAAAACTATTCGTGGGTCTCTTCAGATTTACTTATTTTTTGTTAATAAGATAATGCATGCACACACTAAATTAAAATGTAGTTGATTTTTGTTGTTGTTTTTGGTTTTTGTTTTTGTTTTTGTTTTTTTGAGACAGGATTTTTTTGTGTAAGCCTTTGTCCTGGAACTAGCTCTGTAGACCAGGCTGGCCTCGAACTCACAGAATTCCACTTGCCTCTGCCTCCTGAGCATTGGGATTAAAGGCGTACACCACTACTGCCCAGCTAAATTTTTTAAAATAGTAAATTTTAAATTTTAAAATTTTTAAATCTGAGCAAGAAAAGGAACTTTAGTGCATCAAGATATCAATGCAGCTTCCACATCAGACCTACTGAACTCTTTTAAAAAGTCTTCTTCTATTTCTTTTTTTACTTACTTGTTGAAGGGGCCCACTTGAACTGCAGCATGTATGTGGCGTTCAGAGGCTAGCCTGTGTAAGTCAGTTCTCTCCTTCCACCATGAGGGGACAGAAGTCGGGTCATCAGCCCTGATTCCTCCTTTTAAAGGCTACATGATGTTCCATCCATACAGGAGAACCGCACTGTGTTAGTCCCATGCTGACTTTAACTTGCCACATTCATCTACTGATACCACACACCCACCATCAGCGGCAACAGGAGTGAACTAGCACTAGTTAGAAAGACAAATCAAGCGTACATGAGACCCTGCAACAGCTCTCAAACCAGCTAAGATCTAAGTCTGATGCTACAGGTGTATAGGAGGACCTGGAGAAAGCAGTAGGAAGTGAATTGCTGCTGGGATGGAAGTGATGGTAACCAATTTGGAGAGCAGTTTGGGACTATATCACCAAGCTAAAGATGCACAAGCCTGAGCTTGGCAAGATGGCTCAGTGGGTAGAGGTGTTTGTCAAGCAAGCTTGATGACCTGAGTTCGATTCCTGAAATCCTAACTCTGTGACAGGAAGAGAAGGGGACAGGTGTAAACACACTGTGTCCTCCTTGAAGATACCCAAAGGTAAGCCATTTCCAGCCATGTCCTACTGGTTATGTGTTCATGGGGAAGAGCAGCTGGAAACTCAGCCAAAAACTTCAGCTGACTGCCTCAGTTTCCCAAGTTGGTTTCTGCTGGATGCCATGAGGACCAGATGTGATGATGTCATCTCTGTCCATTGAAACTGATATTTTACTTGGATACCTTACCTGGGGAGTCACTCTGCCCTGCCGGGGACTTTGGGAAGAACTCCAGATGGCCTTAATGGGCCATCCTCAGTTGGTCTCTGCTGAATGTTTTGAGTACTCAGTGAAATGTTTTCCTAGCTACATACTATTCATTATTTAGTCTTTTACCTTGGCTTGCTATATACTTAGTGAATCACTCATTCAAAAACAAAAATATGGCTTTTGTAGATGACTCTCCAAATTGTGCAACGTACCTGTAATGTCATCACTCAGAGGCTGAGGCAGGAGGATCAGCAAGTTCTAGCAAGCATCCTGGTTGCTTTCTGCTCTGTGATAAACACCATGACCAAAAGCGACTTGAGCAGAAAAGGCTGCTTCTGGCTTAATGTTCCAATCACTACCCATCACTAAGGGGAGCCAAAGCAACAACTCACGGGCGCTAAGGCAGAAACCGTGGAGGAGTGCCGCTCACTGGCTTGCTCCTCATGGCTTGCTCAGACTGCTTTCTCATACAACCCAGGAAGGACCACCTGTCTAGGAATGGCATCCCCCACCGGGGCTGGGCCCTTCCACATCCAATCATCAGTCATGAAAATGTCCCCACTGACTTGCCTATCAAGCAATCTGATGAAGACAGTTTCTCAGCTGAGATTCCCTCTTTCCAACTATGTCTAGGTTTATGTCAAGTTGACAAAAACAGCCAGCAGAGCCAGCCTGAGATATATAAAACTTTTCCTAAAAAAAAAAAAAAATCTGGGAAGATAACTCAGTCAGCACAAAACAATTTGAATTTGATCCAGCATCCACATAAAAAGCTGGGTGTAGTGTTAGGCAGTTATAATGCCGGTGATGGGGAGGTAGAGACAGGCAGGTCCCTGGGGCTCACTGGCCAACCAGCCTAGCCTAATGGGCAAGCCCTAGGTCCCAGGGAGAGACTCTGTCTCAAAGAAAACAAGGTGGATGGCTTCTGCAGAACAGCACCTAAGGTTGATCTCTTGCCTTCATATGCACACACACATACATATATGAACACACACATATATATATGCACACACACATACATATATGCACACACATACATATATTCACACACCAAAATTGTTGAATGAGGACATGTACAGAATGATAGCACTTATATGAAGTTTTGAACCATACAAACAATACCAGATATTATTTATTTACATAACAAATATACAAAATAATTGTGTGGAGGGATAGAATCAAATTTGAGACAGCCCTTGCCTTGGAAGAAAGCAATGTGATGGAGGAAAACTAGTATACCCAGATTTCAAATACCTTTGTAATTTGTTTTTTTGAGACAGGGGCAACAGTCCTGAGGACTCAGGTTCAATTCCAAGCACCCACACAGCAACTCACAGCTGTCTGTAACTCCAGTTCCAGGGTACCCGACATCCTCATGCAGGAAAAACACCAATGCACATAAATTAAAAAAAAAAAAGAGCACTGGCCTGATAGCTTATAGTCATTTGTAACTCCCGTTCTAGGGGATCCAAGGCCCTCCACAGATACCAGGTGAATGCACATACATGCAGGTAAAACACCTGTCTACATAAAATAAAAATCTTTTTGAGGGGCTTTTTTTTTTTGAAACAGGGTTTCTCTGTGTAGCCCTGGCTATCCTGGAACTCACTTTGTAGACCAGGCTAGCCTCAAACTCGCAGAGATCCATCTGCCTCTGCCTCCCAAGTACTGAGATTAAGGGCATGCACCACCACCACCCAGCCACATTTGTAATTTTTTTTAGTATGAAAATATAGACAAGAATGTTGATCATTTTAGTCACTTTAGTGGGTTGCTGTGGTTCCAACCCAGGGCCTACTGAATGCTAGGCTCACCCTTTGGCCCTAGGCTCCCTCCATTTTAACCTAAGTATGTATTTCAGTAGCATTACCCAAGTTCAAAGACTTATGCCACTGTCCTTGTGACTCCTGAAACTTTCCTTCATCACATTCAAGCTCTGTACCACTCAACAATAACTCCCCATTCTCTCTATTCTTAACTTTTTGTTGTTGGTTGTTTTTTTAAGACAGGCTCTCATGTAGCCCAGGCTGGCCTCCAACTGGACATGTAGCCAAAGATGGCTTTGGACTTCTGGATCCTCCTGCCCCACATCCCTAGTTCTGGGGTTACTAGCATGAGCCACCACCACACCCAGGACAATTGTAGTTGTTAAAGACAGGGTCTTTCCGAGGGTGGTGGTGGCACATGCCTTTAATCCCAGCACTCAGGAGGCAGAGGCAGGCAGATCTCTGAGATGGAGGCCAGTCTGGTCTACAGAGTTAGTTCCAGGACAGCCAAAGCTACCCAGAGAAACCTTATCTCAAGGAAAAAAAAAAAAAAAAAAGACAGGGTCTTTCTGTGTTTCCCAGGCTGGCCTTGAACTCCTGGACTCAAGTAATTCTCCAGTCTCAGTCTCCAGTGTACCTAAGACAATAGAGATGTGCCACCACACGAGGCTCCTGTGTTTAGTTTTCCAGGGAACTGGAATGGTTTCTTTTAAAGGCGGCTGATGGGTGCAGACATTCTTTACTTTATATTCCAGGCATTTTTGTATGAGAAAACATCCTCTAAATTTAAGAAGTGAAGCAAACTATAATTGAAAGTTACTGCTTGCATTGTTAATACTTTTGAATTGCATCATTAATCCAAAGCCATTTGCCTGGGGTTTCAAAATTATTAGTTTGTATTTCTCCTTCCCCGTCCCCCACCCGATGCTGGAGAATCAAATCCAATGCCTCACACGTTCTAGGCAAGCACCCTATCGATGAGTCACGCCCTCAGGCCCGTGCGCCTGACGTTCTAGCCCACTTACAACACTGCAGTGTTCAATCCCATGCGGAAGACGCCTTGAACCAAAGCTTTGAACTCTAGAAACCTCTCACCTGGAAGTGATGTGCTGACCCAACCTAAGCCTTAGGCCACACCTTCCTAAGCCCCATGGGTCATTTCTGGGGGTTCCCAAGGACATAACACTGTGCCTTGTAAGACATCTGGTCGCCTGTAGAGATGGTCTGACTTTGGGCTGTCTCTCCTGGCAGGTAAGCCTGCCTCTGTCCAGGCTGGCAGCCTAGATCCTGACCAGCACAGAGGGGCAGAGTCCAGCCCTGGCTAGGCTAGAGGGAAGGGCCTAGTCCTTCCCCACCTCCAACGTGTGGGGGCCAAATATCAGGAAACCTGGCTGTGAGTGCCAGGTCTGCCTCATCGGACATGGAGCCAGGCCCTCCATCTCCCCAGGCCTCCAGTTCTGGGGAACAAGTGAGATGAGGGCTCCAAGACCCATACTCTATGGGTGTCGCAGGAGAAAGGGAAGACAAAAGCCCTCCTTGGGCCATTTAGCCCATTACCAAAGCTCCTGAGCATCTGACATCTGCAAAACCTCATTAGGTAAGTGTTAACTTGTCCCCTCTGCTAGGCCTAGCACTCGGAAATGTACTGTGACGAGGGTGATGTGTTTATGAGAATGTACATGATAAACTATCAGAAAGCCACATTTTAGCGTCGCTTAGCACATCATTTGCCCTGCAGCAGACACCAGCTAAGGGCAAACGCTGAAGCTGACTGGCTGGGGCTAGCACTCAGACCACAGTGTGTGTGCGAAAGTACAAAGGAGGCAGATGCCCCCGAGAGTGCCTGGCTCCCAGTCTACCTGATTTACCCTCCCTCCTCCAGAATCTAAAGAAAAATGGGGCTTCGTTTCATAGCCAGCCCCCTGCAAACTGCAGCACAAGGCTAGCGCAGAGAAGGCGCTAGGTAAACATTCGTTGAAACGTGGAGTCATGAATAAATGAACAGACAAGAACCCCTGGAAGGCACCTCTCCACCGACCAGCAACAGTGTTTGGAGTTGGTCTGCCGGTCTCTCCTTTGAGTTAAAAATCCCCATTAATACAATGAAGTCTATCAGCACAGCCTGGCAAGGGTTCCTTCAATCAGAGAGGGAAGGACAAGCTGAGGGAATGGGGGGGCGGGGAGGGGAGGCCAGAACCAGCAATGTCCTTTCCTCCCCAGATACAAGTATACTCACTAGGGACACCAACCAAGGACATCCAGCCAACTGCTGAGTAGAGGCCATGTCCACAAAAATGCATGTCACCTGGCTGGACGGTGATGGCTCATGTCTTTAATCCCAGCACTTGGGAGGCAGAGGCAGGAGGATCTCTGGGAGTTCAAGGCTAGCCTGATCTGCAGAGCAAGTTCCAGGGCAGCCAGGGCTAAACAGTGAAACCCTGTCTCGAAAAACAAAAACAAAAGGCATGTCACCTGTAATCCCAGCACTAGAGAGGCAGAGGCAGAAGGATCAGAAGTCCAAAGCCAGCCTCAACTACATAGTGAGTTCCAGGTTATCCTGGGCTACATGAGACCGTGTCTCCAAAAACAAACAAACAAACAAACAAAAAAAAAAAAAAAAAAAAAAACCAAAGAAATGTATGTCACCTGCAAAAAGGAAAGGCATTCACTGTTCATTCTGGACCAAGGAGGTCAAATCAAACTCCTCACTCTGATTTTGCAAAATTCTTCTAGAAATGCCCCTCCAGATGCCATACCCCATAACTCCTACCAAGCACTTACTTCCTCAGACGAGAACTGCTAAATACGGAGAGGTGCTGTCGATGGTATGTGTGACATGTGTGAACTGTGGGGGAGGGGCCGCCTGCAGCTTGAGCATCACAGTATCAAACCATTAGCACCTCCTAACCCAGCAATTCGCAGCCTTTGCTGTGCACAAAAATCATCTCGAGGTGCCTGTTTAGACACATCTGGCACTGCACACACCTATTCTGGGTCAGTGGGGGTGAGGTGGGGCCCTGGAATCTGCATTATTCATAGACATCCATCAAGGTGGGACAGACAGCCCAGACATCCTTCGTGGAGTCTATTTTAGGTGTAGAGGACCTCTGAAAGAGCCTCGGTGGGGGAGCAGACTATAATCACTGAACCTTGCCGGGAGGCCAGTTGTGCTGTGGAGCTGCCCACCCCAGCAACATGATTGATTAGGCTTAGCTCTATCCAGCTGCTTAGAGATCCCCACCCCCTGCCAGCTGGTACTCGGCATGGGCATTCACTTCTCAACAGGTTTCCTGTCTGTGTCCTCACCCGGTCCTGGCAACGGACAGAGCAGCTAACTGCATTCACCGGATAGAGAAACTGAGGCAGGCACATAGTGTAGAAGGAAGTCTGCACTGGGGAGACACGTCAAAAGAGCCTGCTACCAGTCGATAGTGTGTGTGCTAGGCATCTTCTGTCCAGATTCCCTCTAATCCTGGGACTGCAGCAACTCATACAATGTCAGACACAGGGGCAGGAAGACCAGGACACAAGTCTCTCTCAGTCCTAAGCCATGATCTTTCCAGAAACTGGACCTCTCTCCAGAGGACACCATTTCAACACTCCCCGCTTCGTGGGTCCCATCCCACGTCAGCAGAGCTCACTGGTGCTAATTCAGACTCAGAACGGGCTTCCATTCTACCTGCTGCCAGAGTCTGGCCCCCGCACCACCTTTCTTCAGTGGGTATCTTCGGCTTCCCTGGCTTGATGCTTTGTAAGCTAGGACCCCTTTCTAGACTTTTCCCAAGAGCTAGCTTCTACTGGGTCAAGACCCAGGAGCTACTTACTCTTCTGCTGCTGCGCTCCTAGAAAGCCACTTCCTCAAAAGATCAAGAAGCCAGGAGGAAGGGCTGGAGCGACGGCTCAGAGGTTAAGAGCACTGGCTGCTCTTCCCGAGGTCCGGAGTTCAATTCCCAGCACCCACATGGTGGCTCACAGTCATCTATGTTGAAATCTGGTGCCCTCTTCTGGTGTGCAGACTTACATGCAGTCAGAACTGTGTACATAATAATTAAATAAATGGAGGAGGAGGAGGAGGAAGAAGAAGGGGAAGAAGAGGAAGAAGGGGAAGAAGAAGAAGAAGAAGAAGAAGAAGAAGAAGAAGAAGAAGAAGAAGAAGAAGAAGAAGAAGAAGAAGAAGAAGAAGAAGAAACAGCAGCAGCCAGGAGGAACTGATTAGTCCCTCCTCTGTCCCAATCTCCCCACAAGCCCACGGGTCAGACTTTGACTTTAAAAGCACACAGGATCAGAAGCCAGTATACCCAGGCTCCTGTGCCCAGTCCCACTTGCTAGCCCCTTGCCCACCTGAATCCTCACTTTTCCTGCCTGCAAGACGATGCTCCCCTTTCTTATTCCTCGCTGAAAGAACTCTGGAGACGGTTCCGCAGCTGTATTCTGATACCCTTGTGAGCACACAACCATTTCACGATGCATCCACCTCTTGCTATTTCTGCCAGCTCCACTCTGAGCCATTCCAGCTCTGCAGGGGTGAGGAAGGAGAGGGAGGGGAAGGGAGAATGGAAACATCAAAACAAAACAAAAACAAACAAACAAACAAAACCAGGCTGTATTGTTTGAGAAGGGGTCTTGCTGTATTGCCCTGCCTGGTGTAGAACTCACTGTGTAGACCAGGCTGCCCTCAAACATGACGCAATCCCCCTGCCTTTGTTTCCTGGGTGCTGAAATAAAAGATCTTTGCCACCATACCCAGCCCTCAGTTAGATGATTTTTTTGTTTGTTTGTTTGTTTTTGTTTTTCGAAACAGGGTATCTCTGTGTAGCTTTGCGCCTTTCCTGGAACTTGCTTTGGAGACCAG
>CABHPQ010147972.1:0-15521 GCA_902168405.1 Peromyscus aztecus
ACACACACACACACACACACACACACACACACACACACACACCCATGCATTACCGAGGCAGACTGGCTAATACAGCACAGTAGATGCAGGGACAGGTGCAAATGGAGATGGTGGGCAGGAAGACGGGAGAGAAGAAGGGTGTGGAGACAAATCAACTAAAACTGAGCACAAGAAAATGTCATAGAGAAAGCTGCTACTTTTTGAAACTAATTAAAACTTAAAATAAGTGGACTTGGGAGATGGTTTAGTTGGTAAAGTGTTTGCCACACAAACATAAAGACTTCAGTTGATTCCCCAGATCCATTCCACAGAAAATCCTTGTGAAAGAACATGTGTTTGTAAATTCAGCTCCAGGGAGGTAGAGTCAGGAAGAACTCTGGAACTTACTGTCCAGCCTTTCTATATAATGAACTCTAAATTTGTTAAGAGCCACTGTCTTAAAGACCTGGTGGGAAACAATTGCTCAAGATACATAACATAGAGCTCTGATCTTCTATCCATGCCAAATTATGTGTACCCATATCCACAAATACGATGTAGATTTACATAAATATACAACAAAATTAAAATATATCATGAAGATATAACCCCTTTAAAAAACTACTTTCCAATTAATAACAATTCTTATTTAAAGAAGAACTTAACAAATGAGTTTTGTGTTTTACTTGGAAAATCCAATTCCATAAAGATTGCAGCTCATTTTAAAGGTAAGAAATCAACCAGGGAATGTGTCTCACTGTACATTGATACTTAAAATGCTGTACTTCATGTTACAGATAAAGGAACTGACCACAGACACATAATGCAGAGCTCATACATTTACAGAAAGATGAATTATATTCCATTCAATACTGTGTATCAGAGTTTCAGTCATGAACCATTTCTATATTATTTAGATTTAATAGTAATGAATTTAATAACTACTATTTTCAGTTAATAGTAACAAATACATGTTAAGAGCAAAACAGCTTTGGCTATGTATTTCCATCAATTTCAACTTTATAGGGAGCTATTTAACATACAGTGTATGGCCTAGTGAGATGGCTCAGTGGCATGGACTGCTTGATGACCATTACTGCTTGACAAAGTTCCAGCATTTTGACAGATACTTCTCTAGTATCTTTTTCCTTTCATTTTTAGTGATTCTCACTATTAATGCATTTTCCTTTGTGAAATTTTGTGTGAACTTTGGTACAGGACAAAAATGTGTACAATGGTAGCCTCTCCAAATAAAGTAATTTTTTGGAAAAAAAATCCCCACCACCATGGAACCAGAAATCTCACTGTGCCCTCCTAATTGCACCAAGAACAACAAAGTTAGAGATTTAGGAGACACACCTGATCCCAAAGATGATATGCCTATAATTCAGATCCAGAACCTGAGGTCATTAAGGGCAAGAGTTCAGCTAATAAGTGTAGAGAAATCAGAATGGTATGGTATAATGGGAAAAGAGTAGGACATTAGGACCTTCCCTTTTGGGAGCATGAGGGGAATGGCCTCATATTTTGAGACTATGCCACAAAGGGATACATTTAAGAAACAACTCACTGATTATCCCCTTGAGGGATGAAAATTGCTCTTAAATTGCAGTGCAGTGTCTGGTCCCCAGAAGTCCTTTTCCCAAGGTAAGGCATTTAGATAATGTCCTCCATTCCCTCAGGGGCTTGAGGAAAGTTCCTACTTGCTAAAACAGTCTCTCCTTATTTCTGGCAAGAGGAACTTGTGGCCCTTCATTAACATATGACTGGTGCCTATTGTCAAGGTCAGTGCAAGATTCCTCAACTCCTTACCTCAATCCACACCTCAGCTCACATGCCCTCTTTCTCCCATTTAATCCTAATGTGCAACTCTAAAGTATAAAAGGTGTAATCTTTTTTCAATAAATGATACTGGCAGCCATTCTGATTGACACTCAGACTTTCCCCTCTCACCCCTGCCCTGTCCCGCTGACTCCACACATCCCTTTTGGGACCTGAACCTGGACCAAAGCTGGTCTTTGACAGCTCAACAGTTACTCAAACATTGACTGCTCTTCAAGGGGACCTAAATTTGATTCCTAGCTCCCACATGACATCTAATAACTGTCTGTAACTCAGAGTAATAAAGAGGACTCCTTTTGCAGCAGGACTCCCTCTCCACCTATTTGTATAGTTTCTCTAGGCCCAGATGCCTGATCTTATTTGCAGGATGACCTGGCACAAAAGCTCCCTGCAAACACTCTGTGACTTAGGACACAAGTTCTCATCTTTTTCCTGTGTCTGGTATATTAGATGCATTCCCTCTCTTGTTCATCCATCCTCCTTTCTCTACTTGACCTATGACATATAAATTGCTCTACAGTCTTCAATAAACTGATCTGCCTCACTAAAGCTGACTCGTGGAAGGTCTTTTCTGTCTTACTCACCAGCCACTTGGGATTTGCTTTTGGCTCTTCCTGGGCTCTAGTGTTTCCCCTCCCCACCAAGATGGGATAAATGGAGTTGGAGCCCATCACACACACATACACACACACACACACACACACACACACACACACACACACACTACCACCAAAAACAACATCAATAAAATAACAGAAATTAACAATCATTAGTCATTAATATCCCTCATTATGGACAGACTCAATTCCCCAATAAAAAGATACCAGGAAACAAAATGGATACCAAAACAGGATTTATCCTTCTGCTACATAAAAGATATATACCTCAATATCAAGACAGACATTACCTCAGAGTAAAGCATTAGAAAAAGATTTTAATAGCAAATGGACAAGAAGCAAACTTGTGTAACTATTCTAATATCAATTTGGAGCAAGCCTATAGCCAACATCAAAGTAAATGGAGAGAAAACTCAAAACAATTTCACTAAAATCAGGAACAAGACAAGGCTGTCCACATGTCTATGCATATCTATTCAATATGGTACTTGTGAGTTCTATCTAGAGTAGTAAGATAACTGAAGGAGATCAAGGGAATACAGATTGGAAAGGAAAATATCAAAGTATCATTATTTGCAAATGAGAGGATAGTATACCTAAACAACACCAAAAATACTACCAGGAAACTTCTACAGTTAATAAACGCCTTCAGTGAAGTGGCTGGATACAAGATAAACTGAAAAAAAAAATCAGTATCCTTCCTATATAGAAATGACAAATGGGCTGAGAAAGAAATCAAGGGAACAACACCCTTCACAATAGCCAGAGACCTGTATGATAAAAACCTCAAGTCTTTGAAGAAGGAAATTGAAGAAGATATCAGTAAATGAAAAGATCTATCCTCATTGATCAGCAAAATTGACATAGTAAAAATGGTCATTCTACAAAAGCAATGTACAGATTCAAAGCAATCCCCATCAAAACCCCAATATAATTCTTTACAGACCTTCAAAAAACAAAACTTAACTTCATATGGAAAAACAAACAAACAAACAAACAAACCAGGATAGCTAAAACAATCTTATACAATGAAAGAACTTGCAGAGGTATCACCATCCCTGATTTCAAGCTGTAATACAGAGTTGTAGTAATAAAATCCACATGGTATAGGCAGACAGACAGGTGGATCAATGGAATTGAATTGAAGTCTCAGATATAAATCCACACACCTCTGGATTTTTGACAAAGAAGCCAGAAATATGCAATGGAAAAAGAAAGCATCTTCAACAAATGGTGCAGTTCTACATGAGTGCTGGCCTGTAGAAGAATGCAAATAGATCCACATCTATCACACTTCCCAAAACTCAAGTCCATGTGGATAAAAGACCTCAACATATATCCAGATATACTGAACTTACAGAAGAAAAGGCGCAAAATAACCGTGAATGCATTGACACAGGAGGCAACTTACTAAGTAGAACACTAATAGTGTAGGCACTAAGATGAACAATTAACAAATGGGACCTCATGAAACTGAAAACCTTCTGTAAGGCAAAGGACACCATCACTAGGACAAACAGCAGCCTACAGAATGGGAAAAGATTTTTCACCGACCCCACATCTCACAGAAAACTAATATCCAAAATATATAAAGAATTCAAGAAACTAGATATCAACAAATTAAATAATCCAATTAAAAATATGGTACACATCTAAACAGAGAATTCTCAGCAGAGGAATTTCAAATGGTCAAGAAACACTTAAAGAAATGTTCAACATCCTTAGCCATCAGGAAAATGCAAATCAAAATAACTTTGAGATTCCATCTTATACTTGTTAGAATAGCTAAGATAAAAAACACAAGTGACAATTCATGCTGGGGAAGATTTTGAGCAAGGTGAACACCCCTTCACTGCTGGTGGGAGTGAAAACTTACACAGCTACTTTGGAAATCAGTATGGTAGTTTCTCAGAAAATTGGGAATTGATTTACCTCAAGACCTAGCTAAACCACTTGTAGGCATATACTCAAAGGATATTCCATCTTATCAAAAGGATATTTACTCAACTATGTTCATAGAAATTTTATTCATAATATGTGGTGGAATTGTGTTCCCCAAAATATTGTGTACCTTAATAAACTTATCTGGGGTCAGAGACAGAACAGCCACAATATTAAACATGAGGATAGGCAGTGGTAGCATACGCCTTTAATCCTAGCTTTCCAGAGACAGAAATCCCTCTGGATCTCTGTGAGTTCAAGGCCACCTTGGAAACAGCCAGGCGTGGTGACACAAGCCTTTAATCCCAGTAAACCAGCCTTTAATCCCAGGGAGTGGTGGTAGAGAGCAGAAAGGTATATAAGGCGTGAAGAAACTCGAGGCATTTGGCCTGGGTAGGCATTTGGCCTGGAGAAGCATTTGGGCTGGTTAAGCATTCAGGCTTCTAGCAGCAGTTCAGCTGAGAGTCATTCGGATATGAGGACATAGAGGCTTCCAGTCTGAGGAAGCAAGACCAGCTGAGAAGTTTGCCAGGTGAGGTTAGCTATGGCTCGTTCTGTCTCTGATCTTCCAGTGTTCACCCCAATACCTGGCTGAGGTTTGATTTTATTAATAAGAACCTTTTAAGACTCATGCTACAATAATATCCCAAAACTGGCAACAACCTAGATATCTCTCAACCAAAGAATATATGAAGAAAATGTGGTACATTTGCACAACGGAGTATTACTCAGCTGTCAAACAATAACATCATGAAAATTTCTGACAAATGGATGGAAATAGTAAAAGTCATTCTGAGTGAGGTAATCCAGTCCTACCCAAAAATACAAACGTGATATGTACTCATTTATAAGTAGATATTAGTTGTAAAGTAAAAGATAATTCTGACATGGAAGACACAAGGATCTCCCTGAGAAGGGAAAATGGAATCGATTTTGTGGGTGGACTAGGGGTATATGGCATTGGGAATAGTAGAGATCAGGTATGGGGGAAGGAGAAAATATTGGGAGAAATGTCTGGAATTGGAAGGCATGTTGGAAGCAAGGTGGAAACCTAGTACAATAGAATCTACATGAGTAATCCTAGCAAACACTCTTAGAAATTGGGGACATAGGGCCTGAATGGGCCATCATCTATAACCAGGCAAGGTGTCAAGTGGGGGTATTGGGACATCAACCCAGTCTCAAAATCTTCAATCTACAATTTGTCCTACTTGCAGAGTGTTCTGGAACCAAAGCCTTGCAGAATCATCATCAAAGACCAGAGAGACTTCATCTAGCAACTGATGGAAGCAGATGCAGAGTGCCACAGCCAAACATTAGGAAGAGCTTGGGGGTTCCTGTGGAGGTGGGGAAGGAAGGATCAGAGGAATCAGAGGGTCAGGGATACCAAGGAAACATGGCCCATAACATCAACTGACTGTGGTTCATTGGGACTCACAGAGATCAGGGAGCCAGTTGGGGTCTGACACAGGTCCTCTGCATATATGTTATGGCTGAGTAGTTTGGTGTTCATGTGAGATTCCTAACAGTAGGAGCATAGATGCCCCTGACTCTTTTGCTTACTTGTGTGACCCTTCTCCTCCTGCTGGGGTCCCTGGTCCAGCAATTATATGATGGTATTTACGTTCCTGGTCTTATTGTAGCTTGTTATCCCATATTATTAGATGCCCCTGGCAGCCCTCCTCTTTTCTGAGGAGAGGCTAAGGAGGTGAATCTGGGGGAAAGGGAATGTAGGGAGAGGCTAGGTTGAGGGGATGGAGGGAAAAATGTCATTGAAATATAATATATGAGAAAAATGCTAAAATATATTAAAGTGAATTAACCACAAATGATAGACTATAAACAAAATTAGATTTTTCGGGGGAGAAAAGCATGTTATTTTAATGGACATCAACAATAATATTTAGTGAGCACATTGGGAATAGATCCCAACTTAAGACAAATGATTTGTAAAAGCCACCAAATGTACTCTAAAATCACTACACATCCCATCCCATTAATGAAGCAGTCTGTTTTCTCAAGGATAGATGAAACCTCTAGAAAATACTCAGACAAAAGATGTCTGTATCAAAAGCATACCTAGTTCCATGACGGATGAACAACCTGTCATTTCTACAGGATCTCATCTCATTGTACCTGGGAATTTTAGTCTATTTTAGTCTCTAGACTTTTCTGTACCAGCAAATTAATGAGAGTATTAATTTCCCCATAGATAATTGGGGCTTTTCTATTAGAAAGTTGACCTTCTTATAGTTGTCTTTGGGAGGCAAGTGACATCAGTTGGAAGCATTTCTTCCCAAATCCAGCAATGCTAATATATCATTGTGCTATATTGTTGAATTCTTGTTATATGAATACTTTAATGTTTTAATACCCAACTGTAACTATATATATTGATTGTAAGTTTTAATAACAGAATTACCATTGCTATTTAGTAGTGCATAACAAAAATTTGTAGTTTTTCTTTCTTCAATTTTGTCTCTTTAGATTTAACTCAATATTGAAACATTTTGTTGCTGTTTTATTAATTTCCAAATGTGTTCATGTGCATTTCATGCAAAGAGTATGTGTAAGGTTCAAAGGCCTCTGGTGGATAATTAATTCTTGTGAGAACCTCATTGGATTTATAATACCAAACTGCTTATGATTGTCCCTAATTGTAAATGGTCACATCTATCAAATGGCTTTTAATCAGACATTAAACTAAAAAACAAGCTAAAAGTAGAAATGTATTTCTATTTTCAATAAAAGTCTACAGTTGAGTTCTCTAGATTACACACACTTGTCAGGATCTTAAGCATCTTCCAACCTACCACTCTCCTGTCGTTAATGTATGTCCTTGAACATGACCTAAAGATGTTTAGGCCCAGGAAGCAAGAGGAGGAAAAGTGGTAAGACTAAGCTCAACACTGGACATAGATACATGCTTCAGCAGATGCACAGAAGATAACCCAGTCATCTGGAGTCACTTTCATCCATATTCATTCTCTCTCTTTTCTTCCCTCTCTTCCTTCTCCCTCTGATTTCTGGAACAGTGACCACCAATGCCAATCCTTTCTTCTTATCTTTGCTTGAAACAATGAACTGAAAATTAATCTATTGTTTTATGTTTGAGATGGGAATTAGGATGCTGACTCTTGTTTTCCTGTCTTAGCCAGTGTTCTATTGTTGTGAAGAGACACCATTACCATGGCAACTCTTATAGAGGAATAGCTTTAACTGGAGATAGCTTACATTTCAGAGGTTTAGTCCGTTGTCACCATGGCAGGGAACATGGTAGCACACAGGCTGGCATGGTGCTAGAGAGCTAGCTGAGCATTCTACACATAGGCCAACAGGCAGCAGGAAGAGAGACTGCCACACTGGGCCTGGCTTGAGCATCTGAGATACCAAAGTCCACCCCCAGCAACACACTTCCTCCAATCAAACCACACCTCCTAATAGAGCCACTCTGTATGGGCCTATGGGGGGCATTTTATTCAAACCACCACAGTCCATTGACTTTTCTGACTTGGTGAGTTGTGGGGAATTGTGTTTGATATGCAGAGGGATACATACACCCCCATTTTTTAGTCATATTTGTTGTGAGCAGTCAGTGTCATTATTTCTAAACATAAAGAATCATGACAGACATTTCTCTGAGAAGAAATTCCAATCTTTACAGGATTGTTTATTATCCAACAAAGACATAGAGATACATTTTATAGGTTCTTTTATTTGCACTAGCTGTACAAATGAGCTAAGGGGATTTCTTATTTAGAATTGGTCTTGAACTGTCACTCTGTAGTCCCTAATCAGGGAAATATACCATAAGTACCTGAAAAATTTTTCAACCAAAGTGTTGTGTGCAACCCATAGGTAGATGGTCATTTAACCATGGATTATAGATATTGAGTACATCCCCAATGATATGTGTGAAATAAAATTGTATAAGCCTGCCTTATGTAAGTGGATAAAACATTAATTTATTTTTGCATACCTCTGATTTCCCACACAGCCATGAAACTTTTCAAAAAAAAAAAACGTGGACAGGGCTGGTAAGAGTACACAGTGGGTGCTTCTGTTCCTGCAGAAGACCCAGCTAGGGTTACAGTGCCCAAACTGGGAAGCTCACAACTGCCTATAACTCCATCTCTGAGGACCTGACACCCTCTTTTCATCTCCTTGCATTCACAAGCATTCCCTTACACAGATACTCAGAATTAAATATTTTAAAATTATTTTTTAATGGATTGTTACATCAAAAATTATGAACATCATGAAAAGAGATTTTATCCATTATTTGTCTCTAACATTTAGCATAATATGTTTCACAAAGTGGAAACTTAGAGAAGAGGTATATGCAAAGAAGTCTTAGGAAGGGAAAGTTCTGTCTAAAAATGTTCGTTAAGACAGAATGAATTTCTGGGAACAGAAAACCAGCTGGGAGCTTTCATAAGGCTTCAAATGCATTTGTCATTATATGAAATTGTACTGCTCATTAATTTATTTATTCCTTGTGTCTTCTCTGGCCCAATGGGGGCCTAATTACAAAGACCCTTAGCATTTTTAACTGAATACAACAACTGTATATTAATCACTTCCTGGTCTCAAGTGGTCAAATCCTCAGACTTTGTTTAATGATTATTAAATTGAACTCACTCAAACAGCTCTTTTGTGGAATTGGTTGAAGACAGACTCTAAAAAAATAACTTTTTACTTTCTCCCCAAATACTTATTGATCCTTTTCCTTTTGCAATGGAAATGGATACAGAAGTAAAAAAAAAAAAAAAAAAAGTATGATGTTAATTACTTGAGCACCAAGTGTGTAAAACACCTCACTTTTCAGAATTGAAATGTGATCTAGATGCTGCATCTAGTGTGTGTGTGTGTGTGTGTGTGTGTGTGTGTGTGTGTGTTATGTTTTGTCCAGTGTCATTCAATTTGAACCTCATTTTGAAAGCACACAAAAACAATTGAGATGTTTCCCTGGGTTAGAGTGTAAGCCTTCATGCCTGATAACAGCAGTTATATTGCTGGTGAGCCATATGGTATAAGTAAAGATCTGATTCCTGAAAACTGACTTCTGACCTCTACTAACACTTTGTGTCACCTGTGTCTCCAACACCAAATAAATAGAAATAAGAAAGCTAGACACATAGGCAGAACAAAGAATGCAATGCAGCACTGACATCACTGTGTCAGTTTATAAGCTTTCTTTCTGAGAGGATGTACCATGATTGACAGAAACACGCTTATACTGATAAACATTGGATGATTTGTATTCCCTTACTACAGACACTAGAAATTGTTTTTCGTACATTTGCTCCTATGTTCACATACATATCCAGAACATAAACTCCTAAAGAAAGTGGTAGTTTTGAGATAATATATTCACTTTATGCAGATATCCAAGGTCAGGCCCTGGGTGGAGCTCCGGGAGTCCAATTGGCGAGAAGGAGGAGGGTTTATGTGAGCAAGAGTTGTTGGGATCAGGGAATACAGGGACGAGTGGCCAAACGAATGGAAACACATGAACTGTGAACTGATGGCTAAGGGGCCCCCAACTGGATCAGGCCCTCTGAATGGGTGAGACAGTTGATTGGCTTGATCTGTTTGGGAGGCATCCAGGCAGTTGGATCGGGTCCTGTGCTCAGTGCATGAATTGGCTGTTTGAAACCTGGGGCTTAGCAGAGACACTTGGCTCAGCCTGGCAGGAGGGGACTAGACCTGCCTGGACTGAGTCCACCAGGTTGATCTCAATCCTCGGGGGAGTCTTTGCCCTGGAGGAGATGTAAATGGGGAGTGGGAGGGGGGAGAACGGGGGAATCCATGGCTGATTGTCAGGGACAAGGACAGAACCTCTAGTTAGTGGAAAAGTACAGACCCCCATAAGACAGGGAGCTAGATCATCTTACAGTCAGGCTGCCTAGCAACAGGACATTGAGTAGAGCCCTTGACCTTTTCACCCTGTACACATCCTGCTAGCTTGCCCCACCTTATGCAGATAACAGCCTCTTGCTCCCCCCACCCTGCAGGTATGCAGATAACAGCCTCTTGCTCCCCCCACCCTGTAGGAACTATATAAACCCTCCTGGAGAAAATTAAAGTTGCACCTTGATCAGAAAATCTTGACTTGGTGTATTTCCTTTGTGTCTCCTGTCCCTAATCATTCCATCCCTAGGGTGGTTGAGAACCCGTTGAAGCCCTGCTGGACGGGGCAGCTGATATGTAAAGTTGAATTATATTGTAAAATAAAATAAAATAAAATAAATTATAATAGAAATGTACAGATTACCTTAAGGTCTTATCAATTATATTCGTTCTCAGAATGGAATAGGACATTTGTCCTCTTCACACCCAAGGGCGGGACAGGTGGCTTTTGGTCTTTCAACGGATTTTGGATAATTGTCATTGTCTAGGATGGTTACAAGTTGTTATTGTTAATGGTCAGAAAAAAGACTAAAGAAGGGAGATTAGATTTAAGGTTCTTGTTTGGAAAAGAAAAAGAAAAAAGAGGATATAGAAAAGAGGTAGATTATTGAATCTACTCTGAAAAGAAAAAAGAGAGGATATAGATATAATACAGATAAGAAGGGAGATTATTCAATCTACTTTTAAAAGGCAACTACTAGTTTTAAATATTTTACATTGGATTGGATTTTTGTATATTGTATACAAATTATGTATATCGATACAAATTTGAGATTGATTTTGTTAGAATATATTATACATATATTTCTAATCTTGTTCAAGATATTGTACCTATACAGTTCATTTAACAATGTAATGCAGCCAGGTGGTGGTGGTACAAGCCTATAATGCTAACACTTGGGAGGCAGAGGCAGATAGATCTGTATGAGTTCAAGGCCAGCCTGGGCTACAGAATGAGTTCCAGGAAAGGCACAAAGCTACACAGAGAAATATTGTCTCAAAAAAAACAAGCAAACAAATAAATAAATAAAATAAAATAAATGTAATGCAATTTGGTAATCCTTGAAAGTTATTATTACCAACTACTAGGATATAAAGAAATGAAAGTTAGTAGCTAGTGCCTACAATTGAACTTGTAGTCATATTAGGTATGTTTTCAAGGTCAGCAGAGACAATTTTAGATAGATAGGTCATCTTCAAACCCTTCATAGATCTATAGAATATGGCATTAAAATTTTTTAATAGCATAGATTTTTTTTTCTTTTTTTATGACTATGAGACATGTCTGCTCCTGGTAGCAAGAATCTACTTCAGAGAAGATATGGGCATTGAAGAACCTCCACATGGAGTTTACTTTCACTGTGGCAAAAGTTAGCTACTGGGTAAGAAAGTGCCCTTGCATTGACTGCAGACAGTATGTTATCCAAAATGGACAAGCAGGACACACACACACACACACACACACAAACACACACACAAAAAAAACCACTGTCAATCCTTACGAAGAGAAGTGTGGTTGCAGCTTTGACAACAGGCATCTTCTGAGGCCAGGGCAATATGGCACCATCACTGAAGTGGCTTTGTAATCTGAAAAAGTTCTCTTCCTTAGAAGGCAGCTGAGCAGGCAGTGGGCTGATGGCTTCTGGTGTGCAGTGGAACAGCAGCTGAAACAGTTATTCTTGGAGGAGAAACTAGGCTGATGGAGTCTGGCTTCTCAATGGTAGACTGGCATTTAAGAAAGGAAATGAAGCCACCCACAAGCAGAGAAGAATGAGAAACCAAATTCCAAAAATACCAGCAATTTCCAGTATTTAAAATCCTGAATCATGACATGACACTGGTGGAATTCAAGCTTATCTGGTAAATGGAATACTTGTACCAAATGTGGGGTTGAGCTGTAGGCCTTGCATGCATCCTGTTTTACAAATTGAGTCTGCCAGATATGCTAACCCTGTAAACCAAAGATGATGCCCCAACATGCAGAGAAATCTCGGGTGACTGCCCAGGAAGCTGGCTGTTTCTGTCATCACTCATATTTTTTGGAAGTAACTTGTTTGTACTTCTTGTTTTACTAGGTAACATTATTTCCTTTTTGGGTCTCTAAGGGAGTTGAAGATTAGATAGTTGTAGTTACAGTTTTCTTTGTTAACAATTTCAGAAAAGAAACTCACTAAGAGGTGTAAAGTGTATAAATTTGAAAAACATCATAAGATAGTTTTCTGTTGGTAATACAAGTTAGGACAGGAAGGGAATTAGGTACATTTTGGACTTACAAAAATAGGATAGATAATGAAATATTTTCATTGAATTTGTCAAATGCAAATGGACTAGACATTGTTGATGTATTTATTGCTTGTATATATTGTATATAGTTATTGTACTTATTGTATATAGTTTTTCTTGTCTTAGTTATAATTATTTATTTTAGACAAAAAAGGGGAAATATGGTGATGTATTGTGTCCCCCAATATACTGTGTCCCCCAAGAAAACTTGTCTAGAGATCAGAGGAAAAAGCCAGCCACTATATAGAAGTCAGGCAATGGTAGCACATGCCTTCAATCCTATCAGTTGTCAGGCAGGGATTTGTCTTGATCTCTGTGAGTTCAAGGCCACACTGGGGAACAGAGCCAGACATGGTGACACATACCTTTAATCCCAGCACCAACCATAGAGGTCTGGAGGTCTGTACAGACAGACAAGAAGTAACAGAGCTGGGCAGGAAGAGGAAGTGATGTAGATGGCTGAGAGAGCAAATGAGAGAACAGAACAGAAAGGCATATGGGTATGGGTAGACAGGAAGTAGCTTGCTTTTAGACGCTGTGGAGTTGGTGAGGTGAGGTTAGCTATGAATTTTCCTATTTCTCTGATCTTTCTCAGGCTTTAACCCCAATTCTGGCTCCCAGTTTTTTATTAATGAGACCATTTAGCAATTCATCTACATGCAAGCAGCACTGTCTGCCACACACTAACTGTATCAGACCAATTGGGATAATAAAAAAAAATCTCCTTAACATAGTATACATTATTTTGATAATGAATATGACAAGTTTATGAATGATATTTTTATGCTTACAAATAATTTTCCTTCTTGTTGTATTCTTCATATTAATTGTACATTTTTATTTTTAATTTTTGATTCTGTGACTAATATAGAATAAGTGCAAATACCACAAAAAATACAGACTTTGTTACATTGTTTTAATGGTTCCTAGTCTTCTACCCACATTCTGTGCCCTATTTCTCTGTACCCTAAACTATCTGCCTGTGCTGTTCGGTTTTCATCAGTTTGACAGAAACTAGAGTCGCTTGGGAAGAGGGAACTAATATAAGGGATTGCTTCAATCAGATTGGTCTATGGGCGAGTCTGTGTGGCATTTCCTTGACTGATGGTTGATGTGGGAGACTCTAACCTACTGTATGTGGTGGCACACCTGGGCAGGTGATTTGGGTTGTATAAGAAAGGTTACTGATGATGTCATGAAGATCAAGCCAGTAAACAGTAATCCTTCGTGGACTTTGTTAGATCCTGCCTGCATGTTCCTGCTTGAATTCATGCATTGACTTCACATGATGGACTGTGAGCAATTACTCCAAGCCAATTAAAACCCTCTCCTTCACAAGTTGCTTTTGGTTAGCTTTTAATCACAGCAACAGAGAAGCAAACTAGGGCCATCCACATCTGCTGTAGGATGGTCTGTATGTCAAATTACTCTGATTGGTCAATAAATAAAACACTGATTGGCCAGTGGCTAGGCAGGAAGTAGAGGCGGGACTAACAGAGAGGAGAAAAGAACAGGAAGGGGGAAGGAGACACAACCAGCCACAGCCAGGACAAGCAGCATGTGAAGATGCTGGTAAGCCATGAGCCACGTGGCAAGGTATAGATTTATAGAAATGTATTAATATAAGATATAAGAACAGTTAGCAAGAAGCCTGCCATGGCCATACAGTTTGTAAGCAATATAAGTCTCTGTGTTTACTTGGTTGGGTCTGAGCGGCTATGGGACTGGCAGGTGAGAGAGATTTATCCTGACTGTGGACCAGGCAGGAAAACTCTAGCTACACACATCCCTGAAGGCTGAGCATAGTTTAAAACTTGATTTGGTTTATTGTAAAAAGTAGAAATTGTGGGTTGCAGATGCCATTTCAGCCTCAATAGACTTCTGCTTTACTGTTTTATTGTACTCTAACTGCTACAAGAAGGGTGCCCCTAGGCTTGCCACTAGTTCTAAAAGAAAGATTTAGAGTTAGGAGGAACAGGCCACACCATCCAGTGTCAAAGTTGAGAGCAACTCTGGGTAATTTTTTAACTAGCAACCCTCAAAGGCCCTTGAGAGCAGCGAGGTGAAAGTAGCATATCCAGCTGCCTGTTACTATGACTAAAAAGTTGCATTAGGAATCTGTTTCTGGTGTAAAACACCTCTGCACACATTTCTACTCTTTCCTTTCTCTTCTCCTTGCTCCCTCTCACTTTACCCACCCTCCCTTTCCCTCCTCGTCTTTCCTCTTATTCTCTCTCCTCTCTCTCATTTCTTCCTCCTACTGTGTAGAAATCATGACTATCTTCCAAAAGCCTGGTACCCAAATTGGGACCCTAGGAAACTCACTGAAACTAAGAAGTGGGCCCTGGGAGGAATTCAGATCATTGAGTGTTCCCAGAAAGGGACTGTGGAACCTCAGAGTCTCTGTGCTCTCTCTCTCTCCCTGGCCATAACACAGATAGTTTCATTCTGACACATGTTCCTGTTATGACTCAGAGCCTCCCTACAGGCCCATAGGATAAA
The DNA here is from genome assembly GCA_902168405.1 of Peromyscus aztecus. Classification (NCBI taxonomy): domain Eukaryota; kingdom Metazoa; phylum Chordata; class Mammalia; order Rodentia; family Cricetidae; genus Peromyscus; species Peromyscus aztecus. The sequence continues at coordinate 15,078 of CABHPQ010147972.1, forward strand.
CAATTCATGAGATACAATCTTCAAAACCAGGCCAAAATAAGCTGATTATCTCAGATTAAACAAGGGAAGCTAATCACACATTTCTTAACTTCCTCTCTCCTTTCCTTCCTTTTCCCCTTGATTGCCTCCCTCCTTTCCTCCTACATTTATATGGAGAAATATTAATACTCTCAAGTCCATATTTTCATGCTAAAATTTAAATTTTGTTGACTTTTTAATTTTGGTTAAGAAGCACATTGTATTTATTCATGAAATTAGATAAACTGTTGAGACTCCCCACACACAATATTGATGTATCTCATTACTTGCTTGTTCCAGGTACTTTATTGCACATATTTTCATTTATTTCTGGTTATGTCATGCTTGATTGAATGTCTTACTTTCATATTTTTTCTTTGTTATATGTATGCCTCGTACATGTCTGAACTCTCTGAATATGAACAA
>CABHPQ010147974.1:0-29997 GCA_902168405.1 Peromyscus aztecus
AACAGCGTGTTTAATCAGGAAGAAGAGCTAGTGGTGCATACTTTTAATGCCAGCACTGGGAGGGCAGGAGTGGATCAGGAGTTCAAGGCCAACCATGGCTACATATGAATTAAGAAAACTGAAATCAACCAACCAACCAATCCCTGTCCCAAGAATAAACCATTAGAAAGAATACTGGGGCCAGGCCGAGATGGCACACACCTTTAATCCCTTTAGTCCCTTGGGAGGCAGAGGCAGGCAGATCGCTGAGTTGGAGGCCAGCTTGATCTATAGAGCGAGTTCCAGGATAGCCAGAGCTGTTACACAGAGAAACCCTGTCTTGAAAAAACTAAATAACAAAAACCCTGATATTTATTACAAGTTTTAGCCCATACATGGCTAACATGAGAGACTCAGACACCTCTCCCCCACCACCCAGTCTTCTTTGTTAACCCTAAACTCCCATGGAGTAACAGGGGCTGTTGTGCTTATTTAGGGGTATTCAGGGATTCTGAGGCACAAGGAAAAGATCTTAAGATCTGCTTCTCCTTTGGGGGTAAGTCATCTCTAGCCTAGTCTTTGGTGCTGCAGTATGTATTCTTGCGATAACTTGTCAACACAGCACAACTGGCCAAGTGCTGACATCCACACGGATGAGGTGCTCAGAGACTTTACTGCTGTCTCTTCTTTTAAGAGCAGAAAGGCCTTCTTTAAAAAGTCGAATAGGCTCAGTTCTGAGTTGCTCGCCTAGACAGAGTGGAGTGTATTCTCCGTGTCCCTTCACAGTGTCGGGAGCTGCACTGACGATGAACACCGCAGGTCACAGAGGGAATCTGGTGAAGACAGTGACAAGCGAGAATGTGGATGGTCAAGCCAGGCAAAGCTCAGGGCCTTCCCAGCCGCTGTTGCCGGAGTCTTCCGTTAGGACACTGCCCACAGACAAGCAAGGAGCAGACATTTTAAGTATAAGTAAGGTCTCACAAAGAACAGACAGGCTTCTTGTACTTTATTTGAGTTATTTTCAAACAACAGTTACAAAAGGTTTTAATTTTTATAATACTCTTCATAAGAAAATAAAATTTAAATAAAAATACATTCTCAACAATACAACATGGTTACACAAATTCACTATATTACGTTTTGATAACTTACATTTTCAAACTAGACACTGTAAAAACCAATATTTACTAATAACATTAATTCCCGGGTTAAAAATGGAAGCAGATAACATCAATCAAGATCAGTAAGTTAACTCTAGAATGAGTTTTGTTTTTGTCACATATGTGAGGACTAGAAAGCTCTGCTGAGTCTGTCTTTATAGGCTATTCAACAGTACTTAAAGCAAATTAGAAGGTGCGTTCACTTAAAAGAAATCTGTTTTTAAAACATGGCTTGAATGAGCTTTTCCAGTAAAAGACTGAAATCAGGCCTTGGAAACCCAAACAAAAGCCACAACCATCAGCCATGTGATGTTTTCTGTTGGTAAAATAAGAGCCCAGTTTTGACTCTTCACTATTACCCGTGAATTAAAAACATGTTTCTTTGGTAAACAAAATAGTTTGAGTTGATAAGTTATATTCCTGGGAGTAAAAACCTTTGCTATTGCCCACTGTCTTATCAGAGATGATTTAAAACAAAGCTTAAAAAATAAACAACATATCCCACACTCTGAGTATTGGATGGACACAGCTCCATGAAGCTCAGAGCTAGTGAGCATCTCTGGTAAGTCTCTCCTTATCATCTTCTTCTGTCCTTTCTGGGGTCTCCAGGTTTTAGGAAGAGGCAAGCTGCCATATATTTTTTTCCAAATGCTCTTTGTAAAAGGCAGAGACAGAAGATCATAAAGTTAAGACTCAAAGTACTCAAGAGCCCAGCAAAGGAGAAGGCCCCTAGAAGGGCCTTGATTGTTGTAAGGTCCTGTGGACATGATTTCTGACTGGAAAAGACTTAACCTAAGGAAAATTAGTTGTATATTTCTCTTTTTACACTGTGCTAAGCTGTCCAATTAATTCCAGTCAATTTGGCTGTTTAAAGGGTCATGTCAATAACAGAACTAGAAGACTGAGCTCTCAAACAGAGCTACATATGTACATAGCTTTGGCCTTTTTGATACCATGATCTTTAAAAATATTTATAATTGGAGTTTGATATTAGAAATGTTAGGGGTGTGGCATGTGCCTTTAATTCCAGGACACAGGAGGTGGAGGCAGAGGCAGGTGGATCTCTGAGTTCTAGGCCAGCCAGGGATACATAGTGAGACTTTGTCTCAAAACAACAAGAAATTATTAGGAAATAGTTCCTTTTGGGGGGAGAAAATCACTAAAGAGTCTTGAACTCTTTTATCTGGACCACTCACGTCCTTTTAAGGTACATTTTGGAGAATCTAAGTAGGAATTTTAATATGAAGTTCATGAGAAATATATTAAATGGCTAATTTTTTAACATCTACAACACAGTGTAGTTAATGGGATCTCTAAGTCTGTCAGACTCTTCTAAACTTTATCATGGGCTAGGAATCACAATCAAGCACAGTTCAGGCGTGTGCTAACTCTTAAAAATCTGTTGTAGATTATTATTTTAAGATGTGTTACATTTGTTTATGCTGTGGAACATCTGTTTAATGAGATGCAAGGATGTGTTGCATTCTTTTATGGTGCATTTGTTTAACTCTGTGAAGCTGTGTCATTTTGCCTGTCTAAAACACCTGATTGGTCTAATAAACAGCTGAATAGCCAAAAGCTAGGCAGGAGAAAGGGGCTGGCAGGCAGAGAGAATAAATAGGAGAAAAGAGGGATCAGGAAGCAAGAGAGATCAAGGAGCAAGGAAAGAAGCCACCCAGCCAGCCACGGAGTAAGAGTGAAATAAGATTATAGAAGAAAGAAAAGGAAAAAGCCCAGAGGCAAAAGGTAGACGGGATAATATAAGAAAAGCTGGCTAGAAATAAGCCAAGCTAAAGCCGGGCATTCATAAGTAATAATAAGTATCCATGTGATTAATGTGGGAGCTGGGTGGCAGGTCCCCCAAAAGAGCAAAGAGTAAAAATAACAATAAAAGTCATTTAGAAAAATACATTTTTCAGTCATGATTTTTTTTATGGGACAACTCTGTGTTAAAAAATCTTTAAAAATTACCTAATAACAATGTAAAAACAAGTTCCTAGCAACAACATAATTGGCAAATATATTCTGAAATACAGCTTAAGCTCAACGAAATAGAAAATCACAGCTAGTTAAACTTACACCAATAAGTCACAGTTTTCAACAGGAACATGTGTAAATACCCCAAGGTTCAAAGTACCACACTTAGAGAATGTTCTGAATTAAAAAAGACAAGTAAGTACCATGGTTTAATACTGATGAAGCCAAGTGCATCACTGCTCTCCAGGGTGGCACTTGCTTCAATTGCTTATTTACAGTTAGGGTTTTTAGGACCCACGTAGAGCAAGGAAAAACAGGATTTCAGCAGTTGCTGACCCTAATTCCATTCGGCTAGCAGGCAATAAGGAAACAGCAATAAAATACAAACATTTTCAGGAAAGCACTGTTCTAGGCTTAAACACTGATCATTCAACTGATCATAAAAGATAGATACCATGGAGTATCTAAACTACAATCTGGAATGTGCCAGATTATTAAAGTGCGCCAAGTGACTGTTCTCGAGTTAGAGCAGGACCTAACACTATATGGAGGGCATCCTTACACACCCTTACTATGACATGGAACAGCAGGCAAGGTCAAGTGATTTTCTCACCACCTTCACTATTCTCTTCTGGTTGGGAAGAGATGCCTTCAGGAGTAATTTTAAACTGATTCTCAAATTAAGAAAATGAGTACCTGATATTTAAAACAATGAAAAACATTTTAGTGGTCTCATTTTATTCATCTGCCATCACTCATTCCAAATGTAAACATGGTGCACACAGGAGCACATATTCCCTGATATCTATCTGCATACTCTTACACCTGTGACAAGGCAAAACACCCACCAACTTTCAAGGGAGTTATGAGGTCTTCGTCTCTGTCTCTGTAATCTGTAATGTCTAACATAACATAGGAAAAAAAGGTTTTGTTTTTTTCTTCTTTTTCTTTTTGAGATGGAGGGTCCAGATGAACTCAATGAAAAGTTCTGAACTGACAAGATTTTCTGGGATTTTCGAGTAAAACTCAATGCTGGCAGTGTAGAGCAGGCACCAATGGTAGGGAAAATGAGTCCACACAACAGGGGGCTACAAGCAGAGATGCTTTCTTACTCTGAAGTGCTCCCTTTATTACAAAACTTCTTAGGAACCTTCCTTAGAAAGATTCTATCAAAAAGAAGTTGCAATGATACGGATTTGGATGCATGAATTTGAAGGAAGCCCTGGGTTTCAAATTCTCTAGTAATAAACTCATCGATATCAGAATTCTCAAACAGTTAATTTCAACCATTAAATATTAAATACAACGTGAAAGCAGGTATCATCAAAGCCAATGTCTGCTCTTACATACTATGAACACAATTGGGTGAATTAAAAACTCCATGAAAAAGAGTATTTTCCAGTTCTCCATTAGCTGGTCGAACTATGATATTTTCCCAACAATTGGATTTTCCCTATAAAACAGTAAAAGAAAAAACTTTTTAAAAGAAATATACAAATTAAAGACATGACATATATAGAACCCATCAAGCACTTCTAATTTTTCTTGCACTTTCACATACTGAGTCTTGCTTTATTAATGCAACAAGTATTACTGATCATTTACTGCATACATTTCAGGCACTATTCTAGAAGCTAAGGGTATAGTACTTAACAAAACAGACACATAATTCATGGAACTCACCTGATGGCGTAGGAAAAGAAAATAGGCAAATATTTAGTATAAGAGGGTTTGGTTGTTCGTTGTTGCCCCCCACTCCCCAGTGCTATATGCTAGTCAAGCACACTAGCACCAAGCTATTTCTTAGCCCAAGTCCCCCTCCTCCAATTAAAGAAAGAAAAAAGATGTGTGAAGTACACTGCCAGGGGCAGTAGGGTGGGCAGTAAGCAAGAGTGCCACCAGGAGCTGAGCTGGTGCTTTTTAATAGAGAAAAATAAAGCTGGTCAGGGTATAGTATGCAGAGAGGATGAGGTAATACACATATATGGATATACATGTGTGTTTTTCAAGACAGGGCTTCTCTGTGTAACAGTCTAGATATCCTGGAACTCGATTTGTAGACTGGGCTGGCCTTGAACTCACAGAGATCTGCCTGCCTCTGCCTCCTGAGTGCTGGGATTAAAGGCTTGGCCACCATGCCTGGCAGTGAGGGACTATTTAAGGGTGGTCAAGCCTTGGCTAGGAACTTCCAAGGGCTCCAGGAAAATCAGATTAACCCTTGTTGGAAGAGATTCAATTATACTAATGAAGAAGATACAGAATTAGGATGTTTACAATACAACCTTTGTAATGTACTGTTCAGGAAGAATGTATTTATACCAATAAAACTGATTTTTCTTATTCAGAAATACAAAAATACTGTCATAATTTTCAAAGATTATTTAAAATAGTGCAACAAGGATTCCAAGTCCTCCCACTAATGGTGTGAGATCTTGGACAAGACATTCATCTTCCTTGGACTTCAAGTGTTCTACGTATAAAGTGGGAAGGAAACCATCCTAGGCTGACATGAGCTCAATGACAGAGGAACATTCACTGTAGAAAATACTATGATTTGCTGGTCTGTGAAGCCAACCTTCCTACTCATGGTGTTACTAGCAGAACCCTGGTGGCAGTGGAGACTCATGAGACAGGGAAGGCTGGCGGTTACGCTAGACAGGCTTCTTTTCTCTCAGTAGGGAAGGAATCGTCTTTTCTTTTCTGCCTGTGGACAGTATCTTAGAAAAGAAAGTGGGCTCTGAACTGCTATGGCTCATCTGATACCCTAAGAGAAAAGCTTCAGGATTTAGATTACCTTAGTGCTATACAGTTCCCAGTGACAATGCCCAGCTCCTGCATCAACTGTCTGAATAGCTTGGTCTTCCCTGGTGAGACTAAGAACTTCCCTCAGGAGTTTGTTACTCACTGCTGAGAGTAATCTAACTGACAGGGTGTCCAGTGCCAAGTGTGGCATCCTGAGAGGAAGCAGCTCCCAGCGCATGTCGGCTGTTGCTGTCCGTACCCATCTCATCTTCCGTATCTCAGATGCAGAAGAAGCACTGGGAATCAACTATCAATGTGAAGCACTGCCACAGCTTGCTTGTTTTGCTATTCATTATAAACATACGGTGTTGTGAGAAACAGAGAGACAATACAAACAGAAAGAAAAAAGCTACTAGTCTTTCAAGGAGTGAATTACAACCAACCGTGACATTCAAAGCAGTAACAGTGTACACACTAGCACCCTGCAATGACAGCTGAACTGAACAAGCAAAGGAGTGATGGGGAGCACGCACAGGAGAAGGCTGGGTCCTCACAGACCGGCGGCAGCAGCCTGCTGAGGGTACTCACTTGCTTCCGTATTTTGCACTACTTGATCTTTTCTTTCTGTATTTCTCGTGAGGCTCATCTAGCTTCTCTATGATGCTTTTTATTTGCTGAATTGTCTTAAAGGTCGTAACAGAATCCTCAATTGTGAAGTTACAATAATCAGGCTCTTTCTGTGGCCCCTGATAGACTGCTATAGTTCCACAAGCCTCTGTAAAGAGCAGTGAAATATGATCAGAAAACTAAATTCTACAAATGTAATCTGTTGCATAATTAAAAAAATTTTTGAAGTTTTTAAGGGAGAGATTTTCTTTGACTATACAATAACAATTTTACTAAATAGAACCATCACATTTACATGACAATGGTAATTTTAGAACAGCCAAGATAAATGCCCCCTCTGATGGTTCGTGAACTTCATTATCAGTAACTCAGTAAATCTATAAATATTTTCAATTAAAAAAAAAAGATCAAAGAAATAACTCAGAAATTAGTAATGAAGATCATGGTTTTATAAAAGTAGAGTGTGTGTTTACCTTCCATTTTCTGCAGCTTAAGTAAACTGAGGGTAAAAAGGGAATAAATTCTTTCTGTTTCTCTGTCTTCATCGATATCTATCTGGATGTCTGCAGGGATACCTCTATGATAAAAAGAAAATTAAAGACATTGGAAAAGTATTCTTAGTTAACATGAGAAAGATTATTTTTGATGAATTGAGACTAAACTAGATTTAGAATTTTGGAAAAAGGACCTCAGAAATTAGTTTCTGAGATAATTAAACAGGATCACAAGATTTGGTTGTTACGGATTCAAGTCTTTGTTTTTTGTTTTTTTTTTTTTGTTTTTCGAGACAGGGTTTCTCTGTATAGCTTTGCGCCTTTCCTGGAACTCACTTGGGAGACCAGGCTGGCCTCGAACTCACAGAGATCCGCCTGCCTCTGCCTCCCGAGTGCTGGGATTAAAGGCGTGCGCCACCACCGCCCGGCTGGATTCAAGTCTTAAAGAGCATTTTGAAGTAGATACTTTTTAAAGTATTTTTTTAATGTGTATGTGTGTATCTGTGCATGTGTGTGGATATCTACAGAGGCTAGAAGAGGGCATCAGATTTTCTGGTGCTGAAGTTACATAGGTTCTGGAACTGAACTGGGGTCCCTCTACAAGAGAAGCAAGCATTCTTAACCACTCCCCAGTCCCAATAAAATCATTTTTATAATCTATGGTTCTTCACAGAAACAATGCATTAATAATAAAATCTACAGGGCAACACTGGCTACTCCAAATATCTAAAACAGAATGTTTAGTGGACTTCTTGGATACAGTTTTAGATTTTATTTTTATTATTTTTAATTGTATGTTTGGGTGTGTGCATGTGAGTACAGGTGCCTGAGGAAGCTGCAGGCATTGGATACCTTGGAGTTGGAGATACAGGTAAGTTGAGAGCTGCTTAATGTAGGTGATGGGAACCAAACTTGGGTCCTCTGAAGAACAAACAGTAAGTGCTCTTCACTGCTGAGCCATCTCTCTAGCCCTTCTTTGCTTCTTGCTCAGGCTTGAGATGCTTATTTTTCTTCTTTCAATGGTGTTGATGATGCAGTGGAACACTGCTCATAGTTGGCAAATGCTCTACCATCAACCTTTAATCTGGCCCTCTAGACCTGTGCTACCATCTAAACTCCCACCCCCAGACTGTATAACCATTATTAATTTCAGAGTATTTTCATCAGCCACAAAAGAAACTTTGTACTCATTATCAGTCTCCATTCTCCCATCCACCCAGTCCCTGGCCACCACTAATTTGCATTATGTGTCTATGAATTTACTTATTCTATATATTTTATTTTTTGTGGTACTAGGATCCAACCAAAGTTCTTGTGTGTATCATGTAAACACTCTACCACCAGGCAACAATCCCAGCCCTTCTAGACACCCTTTACAGAAATATTTTCAAACAACACGTGGCCTTTCTGTGTAGCTACTTTTACTTAGCTTGTTTTCATACCCATACCCACTGTATGGACAGACATTCTGAGTCACCATTTCTTTCATCAGAAAGGAACTTACGCAGTACATGGCTTGCAGCCTGGTGTAGTTTCACTTGTCTCCTGGCAGCAGAGCCAGTTTCCATTGAGATATGCTGAAGGATGAAAAGAACTGAGCCTGTTGTGGTTGCATCTGCTCACCCTGCACAGCACATCTATCCACTCGTTAGCTTCCACACAGTTATTTGCTTGGACGTAGAGTGTTTTCTCTGTATGTATCACTTGGAACATCTTTATTGGTAATAAAGACAGAAAATTTAAAAAAGTCTTAAAATCAACACACAGTACACAGAGTAAGTACTTAGAAAGAGACCTGGCTGCCTAAGTAATGGCTGCTAATGTATCTTTAGAGTTGTTACTCTCTAAGCAAGTCAGTGCCTGTGGTGGTTTGAGGGAAAATGGCCCCCAAAGGGAATGGCACTATTAAGAAGTGTGGCACACGCCTTTAATCCCAGCACTCGGGAGGCAGAGGCAGGTGGATCTCTGTGAGTTCGAGGCCAGCCTGGTCTACAGAGAGAGTTCTAGGACAGGCACCAAAGCTACACAGAGAAATCCTGTCTTGAAAAAACAAAAAACAAAAAAAGAGGTGTGGACTTGTTAGAGGAAGTGTTTCACTGTGGGGGTAGGCTTTGAGGTGTTCTATGCTCAAGCTACACCCAGTGAGAGAGACTACTTCCTGTTGCCTGCAAGATGTAGGACACTCAGCTACTTCTCCAGCACGTGTGCTTGCATGCTGCCATGTCCCACACCATGATGATAATGGACTCAATCTCTGAACTGCAAGCCACCCGATTAAATGCTTTCCTTTATAAGAGTTGCCGTGGTCAGGGTGTCTTTTCACAGCAGTAGAGATCCTAACTGAGAGTCTTAGTTGATGGTACTAAGCAGCAGAACAATAAACTGTGGGTGTCACACATATCCAAAGGAAAGGCCACTGTGAGTAAGAACGAAGTCAGGTAATTTTAGATGTAGGAGGAGTGTGAGGAAAGACAAAGCAGTGGGGAGATAGTGAGGATCAGGGATGCTATCCTGATGGCTGGAGGGTCCTGCCTGAGTGGCAATAGTAGACATAAGTTGGGATATTAGTTAGAGATCTGAATGACAAATATTAAAATAACTTACACACAACAATTTAAAATGCCTTCAATATTTATACAACTTACATTTTTCTTGTTGAAAGAACTTTCTTCCAGTTTTTCCACAGCAAGAATGTTTTTCACTGGAATAGTGTAAATTGCATCTTTGCCTAAATAAGAAAAGATGACAAAATTAAAAGAATTACTATAATAATTACAAAGGTAAGATGTTAATTCTGTAAGGTTAATTCCACTTGCTGGTAGAAGCATATGCATCTACAGTAGACTTCTGGATGGTTTGTATATAATATGGAACAGGAGTTTTGACTGTGTTCTATAAAATGCCCTCTTTTTTTCATATAGATGAAAATATTTTTAAAGAAAAGCATGTGAATAAATTTGATCTCTATGTAGAAAATTATTTTCTATGCTGTTGCAAATTGGTAACACTAATTATATGGAGGCTGAAAGAACTAATGTGCCTAGTGATAAAGACCCTCCAAGAGGCCCAGGCATGGAAACTGATCTAAGCAGTGAATACAACTATTAGATTCTTTTGTTTTGTCATCTTAACATTCAATTACAGGATCATCCCTCAAAACAAAAACATTTAGTATGTGTGCACGTGTAAGGAAACAAATTCAAGACATGATGCAGAATAGGCAGGTGCCCTAGCACTGACCTACATCTCTACCCCTAAAACATGCTTAATTTTATTATTTTATGTGTATGAGTGTTTTCCCTGCATGTATATAAGTATACCACATATGTGCCCAGTGCCCCCAAAGGTCAGAAGAAGGCTTTGGATCCCCTGGGAATGGAGTCACAGATGGTTGCAAGCCACCATGTGGGTGCTGGGAATTAAACTCAGGTCCTCTATAAAAACAAGTGCTCTTAACCACTGTGGTAGTTTGAATGTAATTGCCCCTATGAGCTCACAGGGAATGACACTGTTAGGAGGGATGGCCTTGTTGGAGGAAGTGTGTCACTGTGGAGGCGGGCTTTGAGGTCTTATATATATGCTCAAACCATGCTCAGTGACTCAGTTTTACTTCCTGCTGACTGTGGGATCAAGATGTAGCTCTTTCTCCACTCTCAGCTCCTTCTCCAATACGATGTCTGACTGCATGCTGTCATACGCCCAGCAGCCACAATAATGAACTAAACCTCTGAAACCATAAGTCACCCAACTAAATGTTTTCCTTTGTAAGAGTTGTCTTGGTCATGGTGTCTCTTCACAGCAATAGAAACCCCAACTAAGACAATCACTAAGGCCTGAATTTTTGAATTTTGTTTATTTACTTATTTTGTTTTTTGAGACAGTCTCTCTATGTAGCCCTGGCTGTCCTGGAACTCAATATGTAGACCAGGCTGGCCTCAGGTTTTTATATAGGGCCTCATACTCATAGGGATCCACCTGCCTCTGATTCCCAAGTGCTGGGATTAAAGGCATGAGTCACCATGCCCAGCCTTGTTTAAATTTTTTAAAATTACATTTTTTTTAAGAGTTTGTGTATGTGTAGGTGCATGTACATCAACTACAGGACACGTGTGGAAGTCACAGGACAAATGGCAGAAGTTAGTTCTCTCTTACCATGTGGTTTCCAGACACTGAACTCAGCTTGTCAATCTTGGTAGCACGCACCTCTACCCACTGACCCATCTTGCCAGCCCTGAAACATGTTTTTAAACATATTGTTCAGCTGGCTAGCTAGTACTATAAAGTTTACTTTAGGAGATGCTGGAGATAAACATGAAAATTTTAACCAGAAGAGTGAATTCTTAACTGTTTAAGGGTTTTGAAATGTAGGCAAGGGAATTTGAGTTTGTTAAAGGGCCTCCTGCTAACATGGCATAAGGTGATGCATGGCATTATAGGTTACCCATACTTCATCCAGTTGTGGAAGCCACTGACAAATACACTATTGACTTCTGGTCATTTTGTGATGGTGTTTTCACAGCATCAAAGTTCTGTTTTTATTTCTTCAAGTTTTTCTTTAAGGATGTGAGGGTTGAAATATAGAAAGCTAAAAACATTCTATTTTATAATATTCAAAGGATTAATGCTGTGGCTTTTTTTTTTGGGCAAAGAGCAGTATTTGGTTAATTGTGTTTTTGTTGTTGCTGTGAATAAAGACGTTAATACAAAATAGTTGTTCAGTCAAGTCTCCTGGCACAAAACCTAAAATTTAAGGTAATTTAAATAGATGTGACACATATTTTTAAAAGATATATACCGAATGTCTACTATATGCCAGGTACTGTCCTAATAATTTAAGGCAGAGCAATAAATAGAAAACAGTTCCTTAGTAGAACCTGTATTGAGTTCTGAAAAGGCTGGTAGAGAAATATTAACTAAAGATGAATGCTATGATAAAAACAAATTGAAGTGATGTAATCAAATGTAACTGGAAAGTTACTTGAAATTGGGCAGTTAAGGAGAACTTCCCTGTGGAAATAACATTTACATTAAAAAATATCAATCATACATGGGGACAAAAGAAAAGATTATCAGCAGTCTTCTGGAAGCAGATAAAAGTTGTGAGGATACAAGGTAGGGCAGGAAGAGAGTAAGTGATGAAAGTCACAGGTAGGAGTAGTTAGGGAGAGCTTCAAGTCAGTGCCTGAACTGGAGAGACATTATCAGGATGATAAACAGATGAGTGACATCCGCAAGAGCCGGGCCAAACACTCACAGGCTAATGAAGCAAGGCTGCAGAAGAGTGCAATGCCATTACCTGCCCTCTCTCATCATCACTGTGGCTATGTCACTGAACCCTCAGGTAGGTGAACGGACTGTGAAACACAAAAATGAGCAAACTGCCAAGGCAGTTACCAAGTAGATAAGGGAAACCAGCATTCTAAAGGAGAAACATGCATACAGGATAACATCTGAGGAAATCAGAAGTGCAATGAACTGAGGGGCAGAGGAGACATATGTCTTTGGGTACCAATCTACAAAGGACATTAGAAGGTCTAGCCAGAGAATTTCAAAATATTCTCCCTTTAGATTTGTTAAATATATAAAACATGTCCATACTCTTAACATTGCTGTGTTTATTCATTTTGGGACAAATTCTAATACTGCAAGTGTAGAGAAAGCATACTACTCTTAGGAACACCTATCTGTTCTTATACTGTGAGGGCTAATTTCAGCTAACCATGATAACTGGAGTAAAGTACAATGTGAGTTAGAAACATAAGATCTTCCCAAGAAATTTCTAAAAATACAACACAAAAAGACACAGAAACAAAGCACAAGTTAGGTTAATAGGACTTAGTGTCGACATGTGCCCAGAAGCCTCCTAAGAAAGCCATAAAATAGCAGAACTTAAAGACTAAAGAAATGATACAAGAGTTTTCAGAGAAGAATCAAAAGTCTGAGAATCAGACTGACATAAAAATTTTCACCAGCAATAATGGAAGCTAGTTAACAATGGGGTATTATATCTCTTCCTTCCTTCCTTTTCTTTTTTAAAAGCCTACCACACCCATTATTCCCAGGTGGTTTCCCATCCAAGTACTAACCAGGCTGGGGCCTTGCTTAGCTTCCAAGATAAGATGAGAACAGAGCATTCAAGGTGGTAGAGCCACAGGCCAGAGTTTTATATCCTTAAAGTTCTAAGGAAAATGAGGCTCATGCAATAGCAAGGATAAAAATGTTTTGGTACATGTAAGGACTCAGGCAAACAAACAAACAAACCACTTATTTTAAAAATTCCTTAAGGAACTGTTCCTGTAATTGTAATGAATCTAAAAAAAAAAAAAAAAAAAGGTTTTCTAAAAAATTATGCTGGGTAAAGAAATCTGGAAAATTGATACACCACTGAAAATCATTAAAACATAATGTAAAAAAGCAAAGGACTCTACTGAATGGATAGAACACATTCACCAGGTGGACATTAGGTTGGTCCAAATTTTTGGCTATTCTAAGTAATACTCACCTAAACACTCACTGAAGTCTCTTTGGGCATCTACTCTCATTTCTTTTGGGGTAGATAAGCAAGAACCGAACTGCTATGGAACACTGGTTGATCATTTTATTTTTCCTTGCCCTCTCATTCAGTTAACTTTTTTTTTTGGGGGGGGGGGTTCTAGACAGGGTTTCTCTATGTAGCTTTGGAGCCTGACTTGGAACTCTTTCTGTAGACTAGGCTGGCTTTCAACTCACAGAGATCTGCCTGCCTCTGCCTTCTGAATGCTGGGATTAAAGGTGTGGGCCACTACCACCCAGCTGCAGTTAACTTTTTAAGAACTTGTCAAACTGCTTTCCAAAGTGACTGTACTACTACTACTACTACATTTCCACTACAAATGTATGGAGGCTTCTATTCCCCCATAGTCTTACAAATATTTGGTCTTGTCTTACTTAATTTTTGCAAGGATTTACCAACAGCCTTGAACATGATAGGCAAATGTTCTGAGCTACATCCCTAGTCCTATTATAAACATTCTTGGTGGTGTGAAATAGTATCTCACTGTAGCTTTAATATTCTTTTTATGTGTTTATTAGCCACCTATATGTTTTGTATTTACTGTTCTTTAATTAAAAAAATTCTGGTTATAAATTTTATCAGATACATGTTTTGAAAGTATTTTCTTTTTAAAATTTTTCCAGTTTTATTTAGTGTGTGGGTATATTTTGCTTGAATGTATGTGTATGTATCTACTGCCCACAAAACTCAGAAGAGGGTGTTCAGTCCCTTGCAACTTGAGTTATGGAGGGTTATGAGCCATCAAGTGGGTGCTGGAAATTGACACTGGGTCCTCTGAAAAAGCAGCAAGTGCTCTTAACCATCAAGTCATCCCTCTAGCCTCTGAAAGTACTTTCTTTCTTTCTTTTTTTTTTTTTTTTTTGGTTTTTTTGAGACAGGGTTTCTCTGTGCAGCTTTGCGCCTTTCCTGGATCTCGCTCTGTAGACCAGGCTGGCCTTGAACTCACAAAGATCCGCCTGCCTCTGCCTCCCTAGTGCTGGGATTAAAGGTGTGCACCACCACCGCCCGGTTCTTTTTCTTATTCTCATGTGTATGTAGTGTTTTATGTGTATATATAGTGTATTTCCGTGTAGGTAAATGTATAGGCTCGTACAGGTGAACACTTGAAGTTGACCTGAGGAAATATAGTGTATTTCCTCAACAGCTCTCCACTTTATTTACCCAGGCAGAGTTTCACTGAGTCTGGAGCACACTAGTTCCAGCTAGTCTAGCTAGCTGACTTGCCTCAGGGATCTCCTGTTTTGAATTGTGATGAAGTCAAATTTGTTAATATTTTTCTTTCAGGACTACACTTTTGATAAATATGTAAGAAGTCTTGGCCTCACCCAAGGTCTTAAAGACTTTCCTCATTAGGGCTGGAGAGATGTGTCAGTGGTTAGGAACACAGTATGGCAGCTCACACACTCATAACTCTAGTTCCTGAGGATCTGGTGCCCTCTTCCGGCCTCCTTGGACATAACGCACCAGACATATATGCATGCAAAATACTCCGCCAAACACATGAAATGTTAAAAAAAAAAGAGACTTTCCTTGATAATAGAAATACTTAAAGCAATTTATTTTCATTAAGTATTGCTTTAGTCATATTCTACAAACTCTGTTGTTTGACATATTTTCATTATAATTTATATACCTTAAAAGTACTTCTGAATTTCTTTGACCTGTAGGTTACTTCGAAGCATATTAACTTCCAAATACTCGTGTGTGTGTGTGTGTGTGTGTGTGTGTGTGTGTGTGTGTGTGCGTGTGTGCGCGTGCGCGCATTTCTAGATACATTGTTTTAATTATGTTATCTGAGAACATTTTGTACAATGTTACCTTTCTGATATGTACTGAAACTTAGTATTTGGTCTATTTAGTAAATGCTCCAATCTGATTGAAAAGATTGTATATTCTCTTTGTTTTGTGTAATGTGCCATACATGTGAATTAGATCAAGGTGACTGAGTGTGGTGGTTCAAGTTTCTATATTTTTACTGATTTTCTTTTTTGTCTATTTTGATAATTAATTAGAGAAAAGCATTTAAATATTTAATTTATAATTGTGGATTTGTCTGTCTTAACTCTCTTTCCCGACACACATTTAACAAGCTGTTAACAGGCATGCACACACTTAGGACATTACCTTTCCCTGTGAAGGCCTTTTTATCATTCCAGATTATGTCTACATTTACTTGGGAATAGCTGTTCTGAAGTCTACTATGATTACCACTCATCTTCATACCATCTTTTTCTCTACCCAATTACTTTCAAGTTATCTGTGCTTTTACATTTAAGATGCATATGTTCTAGAAAGTATTTAAGATCTTGTTTGTTAGAACATCTAGTTTGGCAGTTTCCATTAAAATAGCTTCCTTATACTAATTGTAATTATTGATATGGTTGAGTATAAACCACCATTTTGCTGTCTGTTCTGATTTCTGATGCTTTCCCCCTTGACATCTTTAGTTACTTTCTGAATGGGAAGAAGGGGACAGACTTAATACATCCATTTCTTTCTAAGCTTTGGTCATAATATGTAGTCTTGTTTTGAGACAGGGTCTCACTATGTAGCCCTGGCTGTCCTGGAACTATGTAGACCAGGCTGGCCTTGAACCCACAGAGATACGATTGCCTCTGCCTCCTGAGTGCTGGAGTTAAAGATGTGTAGCACCATACTTGGCATTATATAGTCTTAACTCATCACAGTATACTTAAAATTATTCTTGTCTTCCTTCTCAAGATAGAAGACAATTTTCTCTATCCCCTTCTATTATGACATTCTTGCCACATATTTCCACTTAGATATGCTATAAATCAGCAGTCACTTCTTGAAACTAGTCATTCTACATTTATACACATATCAACCACTTCCTGTGCTCTTCATTCTTCTTATATATCTCCATTTCCATTCGGTGTTATTTCTCTTCACCTTGTAAGACTCTCCTTTAGAATCTTCTACCATGAGGACTGTTCATAATCAATCCCCATCTTTTATTTATTGAAAGGATATTTTTATATTTGATGAAAAATTTTTACTAGGCTATTTCTAAGTTAAATTTTTTTTTCTTTTTCGGTACTTTAAAGACAACATTCTACTGTCTTTTGGTTCTGATTGCTTTCTAGGAAAAGCTAATAGTCAAATGTACTGTTGCTCTTCTGTATGCATAGTAATGTATTCTTTGTTCCTGTTTACAAAGTTTTACCTTTGCCTATCATATGCCTATTTCTAAGCATGCAGACTATTGAGGACACACCCCACTGCATTTTTCTCTTGACTATGTTTGCTGTTTCAAGCTGTCAACATTTCATTGTATACTGAAAACAGATTTAATTACCATCCCTAAAACATTCGTATTGGTAACTGATCTCCTTAAGCTATAATCTGTTCATGCTATACATTGTTCTTTTACAAATTTTCAGCTATTGCTCCCCATTAGCCTCTCTGAATTTTTCTTCTTACCTAAGTATCTACTCAGTTAAGGATTTCAGGGCAGTTCACACACAATCTGAAGGATCCCTTCTCTTGTTTCCTCAATTTCCAGGCTTTCTGGAAACCTTCAAACTTGATCTTTTGACACCTGAAGCCAAACAATATGTTTTTGCATGAATTTAGCTACCTTTTTGTAGTGCTTTTGTAAGTGGTCATGACAACAGAAATCTTAGCCAGAATGCTTCTTTTCTTACAAGGGTCAAATTCTTCTGAGTTAGTTGTCTAACATTATGAAAGTGTTAGTTTATATCAAATTCTCCATTATTACCAGAATTCTATGTGTGTGTATTTAAAAGATAAGCTTTCATACAACCCAGGTTGGCCTTGAACTCATCACATAGCCAAGTAATTACCTCGGAATTTCTGATTCTCTTGCCTTTCCCAAGTGCTGGGATTACAGATGTGGGCTGCCACTCCAAGTTTATGTCCTGCTGCTGATGAAACCAGGGCTTTGTGCATGTCAGCTTGAGCAATCTATCAACTGAACTACATCCTTAGTTCTCATGTGTCTATTTATAAAAAGGTAATACCATCCCTTCAGTTGCTTTTGCCCAAATCCTCAAAATGTTTCTTTACTTGTCTTTTCCTCACTCCTCATATTTAATTCCCAGATTCTCTGAGTACTACCTTTGAAATAGATTCAGAATGTGATTGTTTTTACTATCCCTACTGCTATCAACTGGTCCAAGTCAGTATCTTCCGTGCCTTGGATTATTGTAATTAAAAAAAATTTTGGCTTATTGTCTATCAGTACTAACTGTAAGTTGAGTAAGAACTGGGTTTTAGTATGTCTTCTTCACTACTGTTCTGTCCTGCACCTCTGGCATATAGTAGGCACCCAGGAAAAAATGTTTAGCTGAAAATATTTGCATAATTGAGTTAATGATTTATTTGGTTCTTCAGCTATTAAGAAACACACACACACACACACACACACACACACACACACACACACACACACACACACACACACCCTGGAGAGCCTCATGTTGGAAAACATGAGCCGGCAAAAGTCCAGTCAACCTAAATATACTGAGAGTGTATGCTTAGGGAAGCTGTATAAACTGTATGTACCTACAGATACTAGGTCTCAAGAACATACAATATCTAAGCAAATCCCACAGAAGTATTTCAAAGATGGGTTTACTACAAATTTCACTAGTAAACTTGGTTAAAACTTCAGAATCCAAAGTAGTGGCTACTGAAGTAACTCAGGCAATAGCATATTTGAAGACCTGGTGTTCTTTGAAGAATATTTACTAACTGCTTTTATGTTAGTAACATAATTGTTACTACTAAAAATCTTAGAGAGCAGGGGAAGAGAGATGAAATGTAATGGCCAGTGTGCTAGATGTTCCTATTAAATATGCAGCTAAGTGGCTAGAGACCTAAAATGACTTCAATGAAGAGTTGACACTTGATCTGAGCCTTACAGGACACCAGATCATAGACCTGAAGAAGGAAAGATTTCTATGTAGAGTATATACAGAACCATGGACATAAAAATTGTACATTAAAGAAACCATAAGAGTTAGTCTGGTGAAGTCCCATAATGAATGCAAGATGAGGCTGTTTGAGACATGAAGAAGCTGGAATATCAACAGCTCACTTGACTCCATCACACAACAAAAGGCAATGATGAGATTATAGTAATTTAAACTGTACAAAGCAAACACAAAAACACAAAAAGCACAGCAGTCTAAGATGTTTCGCTGGAAAAAATAGCAACATCCACTCTCAGGGACTCTGAAAATGCAGTAACTAGGGCACTACATATATAATTAATATTACCAATGATCATCCCAAGTCAACCAGAAAATGTTAACTTACATTCAATGAATTCTTTTTTAGAAGGCAGGAAAGCATGTAATACATTTTGGAAAAATCCATCAAAACAGTTAAAACAACAATCATGTATGCTTAGAACTGCATGCTTTGGTAAACAACTCACTTATGTATTTCCTCCAACACAAAAACAACAGAGCTCCAATATATCCATTCTCATGGTTCCAACAGTCTAATTCTATGAAGTCTATCCCTTTCCCATCAGTGGATAGAACAAAGGCCGAATTTGACAACTGTAGGTGTATGTTGGGCTTACGAGGTCCATGAAATTCATATGCAAATTCCATGTCTATGTGCATATATGTGGGATTCTAAGAAGAAAGGCACCATGATATCATCTGACTTAAATAATGTTATAACCAGCGGACTTTGGGATACTGGCTTGGACTAGACAGTACTTTAACTGAGGAAGAAATAACTTGTTTATTCACAGAAAATGACTTATACCTCATATTTTATTTAATTGCACTATTATTATTACTCCTGGTTTTTGTTTGTTTGAGACAGAATCTCTCCAAATGTAACCCTGGCTGTCCTAGAACTCACTATGCATAGAGCAGGCTAGCTTCCAATTCTGCCTCTGCTAGGATTAAAAGAGCACCACCATGCCTGGCTCACTAGTACTATTAATATAAACATAATGAACAACAATGCTATCCAAAAGTGAGAGTATTTATTTATTTGGTTTTTCGAGACAGGGTTTTTCTATGTAATATTCCTGGCTGTCCTGGAACTCACTCTGTAGCCCAGGTTGGCCTCAAACTCACAGAGATCCTCCTGTCTTTGCCTCCTGAGTGCTGGGATTAAAGCCCTATGTCACCACGCCCGGCAGATGAGAATATTTATATAAAATTCAGTATAAGGCAGAATTCTGAAATATTTGAAGTCAGCTTTAAAAACACTTTGGAAAGGTAAGCCTACTGATCTTTAGCTACATATTTATATACTATAACAAACTATCTGGGTGCCTAAAATGTAATACATTCTAAAAAATTTCTTACTAATATACTTGGATATATAATATATATGTGTATATATATGCATATTCATTCATTCTGGTTAAGTTGCTCATATGTGTGTATATACAAAAATAATTCTCTTAGCTGATACAGCAGTACATACCAGTAGTCCCCGCCATTTGGGAGGCTGATTCCAAAGGATTGCTAAATCCAGAGTTCTGGGTCAAGACCCCACCTCTTTAAAAATCTCTCTCCCCAATCATTCTACTACTCAGTAATCTCCAGTGAAGCACTCTATATTCTCTTAAAGTATCCTACGTCAGGTGTTTATGTCATCAATGTGGAATTTGTAGGAGACACTCTCTTAATAAGTATTTACTAATCAGATTTGATGGGACTTCAAAACCCCCCTGAACATCTTGACATGCTGAATGTTTGTGGTTGTTAGCTACTCTGTTAAGCCTGTACCTTTCTGCTTTTATTGCTATGCTGTTTTACTTACCAAGTCCAGTTCTTTAATGTTACAGCTTTAGCATATCCCATACAAGGTGAAAATATAAGCACTCCAGTTTAGTTTTTGTGTCACTGGGAGAAACTTTGCACCGTTCACTGTGCAATGATTTACTGCAGCACCAAGAACTAGAAGAGTAAAGCCACAATAAAGCACAAACACAACTCTACCTGGCTGTTTGTGGTAGGTGAGCTCTCTGCTTGTCAAGCAGAACCACCGTTTCTTGAAATTCTTTTTTCCAATACGGGTTCTTCCTTGAGCCCTTTTATACATCTCACTGCCAACATAACAGACATAAAATAAACATTTAGTCTTAGAGATTAAAATTGTTCACCTGAAACAAAGAACTGACCCTTACTGTTAGAGGACACTGGTAGTCATGTGTGATTATTAGTGTACATCAGTGACTTCTACTGATGACTCATGTATTTTACTTAGGTCACACTGAGGGAACAGTCTTTGATTAATGTAGGGTTGTTTTAGTTTTCCTTTTAGGTATGGTGTTTAGCCCGCATGATGTCTATGCACATGTGTGCAGTACCTGGGGAAGTCAGAAGAAGGCATCAGATCCCCTGGAATTGGGAGTTACAGACAGTTGTGAGCTATTGTGTGGGTGCTGGGAATTGAACCCAGGTCCTCTACAAAAGCAGCCAGTGCTCTTAATCACTGAGCCATCTCTCTAGCCCCTAAGTAACGTAGTTTTAAAACTGTGCTATACAGAATAAAAAGGGTCCAGGTAAGTCATTTTCATCCCATTAATGCCTAGTAATAACCAGCTGACCAGAGCTATCTCTTAAGTGCAGAACCCTGGGACTGTGCAGTCAGTGAGTGCTGCCCTATGACATGGAGCTGACAGGTAGAGACAGTGATTTACCTGAGTGAAGAAGCTTAGGAAGTTCTGGAACAGAATGAAAACTCAGGTTTCTTCACTTTCAGACCCATGTTCTTTGTACTTACTGTCTACAGTGAAACATAACTTTCATGTCTCATTTAATGAATTACCCTTCTTTCAGATGCACAGGCTCACTTGTACCACTGGACTCTTTAGTTCCCGTAGATGAAATTTCATCTAAGAACTAAATGGGGAGATGGGAAAGTATTACAGTATGTGAATAAATAAGGTATATCATAAAAAATTGTCTCATCTTACACCTTATTGATTATATTAGGAAATTCTTCATTATTAAAGAGTATATATAATGCAAGTTGAGAATCTCTTTTATACAAAATGCTCAGGACCAAAGTGCTTTAGATTTAGGGTTCTGAAATATTTGCATATATGATAAGATATCTTGGAGCCTGGACTCATGTCTAAACAAACTTCATATACATAACCTAAAGGTAGTTTTTTTTTGTTTTTTGAGACGGAGTTTCTCTGTAGAGCTTTGAAGCTCACTCTGTAGCCCAGGCTGGCCTTGAAATCACAGAGATCCACCTGCCTCTGCCTCCTGAGTGCTGGGATTAAAGGCATGTGCCACTACTGCCCAGCCTAACAGTAGTTTTATACAGTATTTTTACTAAACTTGCACTTTGTGACCTATCACATGAGGTCGTGTGGAATTTTCCATTGTGACATCATGTCCATTCAAGAAGTTTTAGATATTCCAGTATTTCAGATTTTAGAGCATTTTAATTTAGAGCAATTTAATCCTCTTGGATTAAAGAGGCTCATTCTACAATTATCTATAAAATAATATAGAAAGTTCCTAACTTACAAATGAAAGGTATTCTAAAAAGTTTATCCTCAACTTACAATTCTGAATGGATTTCCCTATAGAAATAACTCTGGGTCCCTTCCTGTTTCTAGCCATGGACATTACAAATTTTCTTGAGCCACATTCTTATATTCTGCATAGGAAGTTTGTAAATACTCATTTGATTTCAGGTTGTCTCATTTGTCAAGGTCATCAGTTATATATAATAGAAATCAGCAAGTTTCCTATGAATAGCCAGCAAATGGTAGGCTTTGTTGGTTACACAAGACCTCTACCACGTTTTATTTTTATAACTCTGTTTCTTATAAAAACAGACTGCAGGTCAAATTTGGTTCATTCCATAGTTTGGTGTTACCTGACCTATCAGAAAGGTCCACAGCCCTGCATGTAAAAATCTCTGGAACCAGCAATCTTCAGAATTCAGTTTTTCAGAACTTCAAATAGTAATGGGAGCAGACTATATGAACTAGCTCTTCTGGTAATATGCAACAATCACACACATTAGTGTTTGTTTGTCACAATGCAAAATACTCTGTGTATTTGTCCTGACCGTGGGCCATGCAGGACCAGGAAAACTCTAACAACAAATCTAGAGACAGAAAGACACACAGACATGGGGACAAACACATGTGCGGGGACGGACACACACATACACACACACACACACACACACACACACACACACACACACACACACGCACTTTAAGATCTTAGGGCAAATTATCTTATGCTATTTCAGGTCTACAGATATAAATGAGATAGTAAATGTACTACGGTGAGAATCTATCTGAATGTGAAATATAGTAAATGCACTACGGTGAGAATCTATAGTATGGTGAGAATCTATCTGAATGTGCGTAGGTGACTCTGATGCAGATTAGAAACACACTAAAGGCTGGGCAGTGGTGGTGCATGCCTTTAATCCCAGTGCTTGGGAGGCAGAAGCAGGCAGATCTCTGTGAGTTCGAGGCCAGCCTGGGATACAGATTGAGTTCCAGGAAAGGCACAAAGCTACACAGAGAAACCCTGTCTCGAAAAACAAAACAAAAACAAACAAACAAAAAAACCCCACACTAAAGTCCCTGCACTCTTAAATGCACTTCCCACTGGTATTATCAACTGATAACTGGTATTATCAATTAGCACATTCTGATTACATAAGGGGCAGAGAGCAGATATCACAATAGCCTAGGTTAGTAGATGTAGAAAAATAACTCTAACACAAAAGCTAGCATATCTTGTGTAACTTAAGTCTAACTCTACTGTCCCCCAAATGCTTCAACAATGTCCCCTAAATAAAAATGTTATTTTTAAAATTTCTCAAGAGCCTTCAATGATCGCTTAAAAAAGTTTTAGGTGAATTTACATTATTATTCTAGAGAAAAAAAAAGAAAAGTCTAGGCTCAGCACAGTGGTGCACAGCTTTAATCCCAGCACTTATGAGGTAGAGGCAGATAGATATCTGAGTTTGAGGCCAGCTTGGTCTATATAGTAAGTTCCAGGACAGTCAGAGCTATATAGTGAGACTCTGTCTTGAAAAAAACAAAACAAAAACCTATCTGGTACCAGAATTTTTACTTATGGAGTCCCTGTGAAAGTATTTTAAAAGTCCAAACATATACTTTAGTAAAACATGTTCTTGGCCATCAACTGCAAATAATACTATAAAAACTGAACAGGCTTTAAAGACTGTACTTTCTAATTTGGTTCACTGAGTTAGGATTGTGATAATGAAGACACTGTACTTTCTTCAAGTTTAGTTTAGATCTATTAAATAATGTTTCTTTCTAAGTTTTCCAGATTTATAATACTGTATTTTATATGGATGATTAAGGAGTCAGGGACCAAGAAATTAAAGGCTTAAAAATTATTCTCAGTTTCTAATAATATACTTTTTACATGTTGAAGGTCTTATGTTACCATGCTATATACTTCAGGCATTTGTAAATTTTCATTTTTAGTTGCTTTCCTCCAATTGCTAACAGAAACATTCACTAAATCATTGAAAACACTACTTTACATTTTTATTATTTTGTGTGGATGTATGTGGGAATGTGTGTGTGTCACAACATGCGAATGGAAGTGAGAGGACAAATTGTGGGAGTTGGGTCACTCCTTCCAACCATGTGGCTCCCAGAGATCAACCTCAGGTCATCAGGCTCCACAACAGGGGCCTTTGCTTGCTGAGTCATCTTGCTGGCCCATTTTGTCTCATTATGACAACTGAGCACCGACTCCACTCCACAACAAGTACTGTTAGGCTTTACTCCTAGACCTCAAGGTAATTCTGTCCTCTGGAGGACATCTAGCAACAGCTAAAAGCATTTCTGGTCTTCAAAACTGGGGATATGCTACTGGTATTTAATTCAGGGATGTTGCTAAATATCCTACAATGTAAAGGCTAGCTCTTAAAATCAAGAATTACCCACCCCCAAATGTTAATAGTGTTGCAGTTGAGAAACCTACCCCTAGAAATTTGTATTTGTATAGTTACGACAACAATGGTAACAGCAGTCATTGTTAAGACTTGCTTATCTCACAAGATAGACTTCTTGATTGACAGTTTAAATATATATATATATATATATATATATTAAATTGGAGACTGGAAGAATGAGATGTTAATTTCCTTATGCTAGATGACAAGAAAGTTTCCTATTTCCAAAATAAAACAACCATACCTTTTTCACGTCTGTAAAATATCTCTCCTCTTGAAACATTTTGAGAAATTCACACATGACTGATTTTTTGGAACGAGACTATGAAAAAACAAACATAGGATTTGTATACGTTAAATACGCACAGCTTCTTAACTGTTAGTTGTGACTCCACCAGGGGTCACGGCATGTGTCAACAGAGTTTATGAAAGCACAGCAGTAAGAACTAATTCAAAATCTAACGTGCCATGACTCTGAGCTGGTTTCGGCAGTGTCCCCTATGTTGCACGGTACCACGCGTCACTACAGCCTTACTTCTGCTCACGCCACAGTCATGCTTTGTACCATGCACACTAACACATCACACACCACTAATCACTGCTGTCTGGAGACCTCAGCACACAGCTCTGGGCTACTGTAGATCAGGAACTGAGCTATTTTTACTAGATAGGAAGGCTTTTGCTCTAACAGAAATATAACGGTTTAATTACAGAAAACAAAGACTTAAAATCTTTTCCCACTTCATCAGTCAGCCTGTATTAAATTAGTAGTTTTGTATTTTATTATATTAGAATGTTTAACTGCTTAAGTTGCTGACTTAAGTTTCACTAAACAAACAAACAAACAAAAATAAATCCCAAAACCAAACAAAACTCCAAAAAAACAAGTAAATTCTGGCTTGAGATAAGGGCAGAATTTCCAACAATTTTTAAAATGGTCTTAAATATACTTCTGCCAGTGTGTTTATGTAACACGCTTTTTTTTTTAATGTATGACAGTTCTATCTGCATGTATGACTTTATGCTAGAAGAGGGCATCAGATCCTAAAATAGATGGCTGTGAGCCACATGTGGTTGCTGGTAATTGAACTCAGGACCTCTGGAAGAGCAGCCAGTGCTCTTAACCGCTGAGTCATTTTTCTAGCTTCCTATAATATACTTCTGTACTATATGTTTATGCAAACTGAATGATCATAAAATCAAAATATGGTCAGTTTTGAAAAACTATATCCTACAGTATCACACACTCAACTTACATTTATTTACAGGAAAATAAACAAGTATATTCATCTCATTAGCATGTAACTATGCTTTTTGTCTTTAATAAATGGTAAGATTATATATACAAAGAATTGTTCTAAAATATTTTTGACCAATATACAAAATAAATACGTATCAAAACACATTGTATATATAAATTTGCATAATTATTATATGACAATTAAAATTTGATACAGATTTTGAAAATGTGCTTACAAATGAGTGAACGGGGTTTAATTAGCATACAAAGTAAAAAGCCATCATTATTCAAAGGTCTGAAAGGACAAGTAAGAAATGGAAATCCACCTGACAAGAGTTACCTTTAGTGACAGGACAGCCCACACATAGTGAGGTGGCATGACAGCCATCTCCTCTGGGCTGGGTGGTGGTGGTGTGGGGTGGTGGTGTGGGGTGGTGGTGGTGGTAGTGGTGGTGTAAGGCCCAGTGTAGGCTCCGGTGCAGACCTGCCGCCCCCTCCCCATGAGGGCCTGGGCTGCTGCAGGGAAGTGGCACTGGCCAAATTGAACTGTACAGAGCAGGGAGGAGCCCCCAGCTCAGCCAGGCAGCCGACCTTCGCCTGCCCTGAGCCACCTCCATCTTAGGCCTCTCCAGCCTCATGTTAGTGCCCCTGAGACAGCACCTGGCAGTGGGTCAAATGTCAGTGAGGAAGCAACAGGGAGCCAGCGCCAGTCTACAGTGATGCGGGGTACCCTGGGTGAGTGTGGCCAAGGAGCCGAGGGCGGCAGCTCCCAATTTGCTGCTTGGTCCTTCCCTGGTGGGCTTGGACGGTGGCTTCCTCCCCAGCCTGCTCACAGCCCTCACAGTGCTGGCTCTGGGACGGCTAAGAGGGGTAGGGGGTAGGGGTTGTCCCATGCAGTTTGACAGGACCATGACGGCTTCAGAGAAACCACCCAAGGGGTTGCAGATCCTACAACCCTACCCCCTCTTAAGACATGCCTGGGCTTGTCCTAGCTTGCCCTGACATAGCCAAAGATGCCACAGCCAATCAAATTTAACTGATGCTTGCTTAGCCAATCAGGTTCAGGATGACCTCATCCTGGCTGCCTATAAAAGGAGACTGTGAACTCAGTTCATTGTATGAATGGCAGGCCTGGCATGCTGCAATAAACAACATTCTTGTTGATTGCATATGTGAGTGGTGGTTTTTGTTTTGTGGGGTGTTTTGCTGACCTAACAGTTCCTGGAGTCTGTTACGTCCTTGGTGGACAAATTTCTACTTAGATCTCTTGGCTCTGGGCTCTCTACCAAAGTCACTTACCAGTTCCCTTCCCCTCTCTCCTGGCCTGAGTCCCACTGCACCATCTCTCAGTGTCCACCTTAGTCCTGCAGCCTCTGCTCCCTCAGCTCCCTTGGAGCGCTTACAGAAATGCCCTCCAGCGGAAATTCTTTTTGCAAATCTCTCTCCTCCTTGGCACAGTTTGGCCTCAGAACAGATTAGTGGCCAAAAATTGGTGCACTTGATTTCCAAATTCTCACAAATCGTAACAACTGCTATTATACAAATGATCCCTAAATACCTTATATCTAAGCTTGCTCCACTCTATACTTTCCACTCTTAAAAATCTTTTATCTCTATGATTTCTCTGTGCTCTGCTCTCAAAACAATCTCTTAAGACCATGCTGTAAACTCTATCTCAGGATCTGTAAGTTCATTGGGTATAGTTTACTAAAATCTGTAACAAGATTTGGCTTTAAACTTTTAACTCTTTGCACAGGTAATCTTAACCACTGCAGCATATTTTATGTGATTTAACTCTTATTTAGGATATGTATATGTGTGTATGTATATTGGATTCAACTCCCATTTAAAAAGGAGAGTTTTCTACTAGGAAAACATGTTTTTAAATAGCAACCATGTGGCTCTCCTCCATCTTGGCTAATGACCTCGTCAAGATGTAAACAGCCACATGGCTGGCAACCATCTTTACTAAGCACGTGTCTTCCACAGGCCTGGTCCGCCTCTCTTCTGTTCCTCCCTTCTAATAAAACTCTGCTCTGATAATGGGTTTTGTTGTGCCTCGTGATCTTTCCTCGCAGAGTAAAAGTGCCGCATTAAAATCAAATTTGGTGCCTTGCAAAGCAGGCTCTCCCAGCATTCTGCATCCGGGACCCTGTACTGAGGTTTCTTGGATCTACGACTGCTACACACAACACTGGCTGCCCAGATTGGAGAGTTTTCCCTTGCCATTTCCCACGACTATAGCCTGAGATATATTTCTCATGTTGGATCCCTGGGTTGGTGCACAACTCATTCTCTCTTAATGAATGCTGTCAGAACCCCGGGTACATATGCACCCCGCCCCTTGTGCTTGCCCTCTCTTAATGAAGGGTGGGGTAACTTGTGCCAGTCCACACATCCTTCCCTACTCTTGGGGAGGCCTGAGATGGGAGTCTTGGATCCCGTTTGTTATTTTAATTTTTTATTTTTTTCTCTCTCTCAGCTGCAGTCATGGGACATAAAGGCTTGCTCCTCTTGGTCCTCCTCCTCCTCCTCTGAGAAATGCCTTAAATATCCCTGGATACCAGTAAATATGGCCTCATAATGGCTGCTTAGACCCTGATATTTCAAAGGAATTATCTAACTTCTGCCAAAAAACAGGCAAATGAAGAGTTACCTACTTATTCTCATGCTTTTACCTAAGTTCTGAACCCTCCCTTTCTGATTCTTTCTCTTCTGTCCATGTGCAACCTGAACCTGAGGAATCTCTGACTCCAAAGACTCTCCGCCTATCTTACCTTCCCTCTGCTCTCCGGTATTGGGCAGGCTGCTCCAGCACACTCTGGCTCCCCACCGCCGCTCTTACTGTCACCTATTCTCAAGCTGCTCTGAATAGCATGGATAGGTCTGAAAGCAGGCTAGGACCCGTGCAAATGAGTTTAGGATCAGGACTCACATTGGGATCATAATAATCTGGATGGCTCTCTAGCCAGGTATCTACAACCTGCCTCCTGGAGGGTCTCCTAAAGCTGTCCTCAAACCAGCAAACTATCAAAAACTAAAAAAAAAAAAAAAAAAAAGAAGAAGAAAGAAAAAAAAAAGGAAAAAGAAAAAGGTAATTCAAGATACAGAATAAAAAAAAATCCATCTCATGTCTCCCAGAGCTTCCTGACATCAGGGCTAACTTAAGCATCTGGAGAGAGGGCCCTTGACCCCACAGGCAGAAGTTTCAGCTGTGGCATTTAAGGTACCATGGGAGAGATGAGAAAGCCCATGAACAGAATTGCCAAATGCTGGCACACGCTATTCGAGTGGCTGCATAAAGGCTTCCAGGTCCCTGTTTTAAATGTGTGGTAGAGAAGGCCACACGGGCTAGTGCATGCCCTGCCCAACTTGGGCCATCAATTGAGCCTTGTTCAAAGTGCCACCTAGAGGGATACTGGTCAGCTGACTGCCCTCATGTACCTTGTAGCATGGGGACATCAAAGATCTCCAGCAGACCTCCTAGGCTTGACCATGGGCTCACAGGGAACCCAGGATGCAGCATGGGGCGATCCATTTTTTTTTTTCTGTTGGACACTGAGCCACTTACTCAGTCCTGAGGGAGTTTTAGGGTCCCACCTCTCCTTGTTTCCCTATTGTTGGGGTAGGGGAACAGCCTTACTCACCTCACCAGACCCCACCACTTAATTGTACTTTCAGGGGTACCTAATGGGAGATTTTCCAGCTAAGGTAGGAGGTTTCATTTAATTTGCTCCCTCCATGTACCTCACTCCAGACCGGTCAGAAGTGCTTCTCATGTACAGTGACATAGACAGGGCCCTGCTCTCTCTCAAGTTCCACTGCCTTGTCACCAATTCCAGAAGAATGAGGTCTCACCCACAAGCTTTTCTCTTCCTGGTTCCCTCTTCTAATTAACTACTCAGTTAATTGTTACAGGGTCACCACAGAGCTGGAGTCCAAGGACCATCAAGTATATACCCAGGTGGTAGGAAACAGTAACAGTTCAAAGGTATTTACACCTCCAGACCCAAAAGTGTATGGGCTCTGCAAAAAACAGACTTTAATATAACAATCTATTACTGTTAGCCCTCAGCAATTGATCACCTGTGTCTCCTGGATGCTAAACTAATAAAGGAAACAGGTGCCTTAAAATAATTTGTCTCGGATAAGGCTTATTTCAGGTAAAAATTAAAAGCATGTTCCAAATATCCCCCGCCCCCCTCACTAACACTAACCAATATAAGCAGAGTACTAAAAACTACAATGTCATGGTCACCAGCCCAAGACTTTAAATTTCCCATGGCT
>CABHPQ010147974.1:30097-46030 GCA_902168405.1 Peromyscus aztecus
ACAAAAAAAAAAAAAAAAAAAAAAAAAAAAAAAAAAAGAAAAAGAAAAAAATAATTCTTTTTTCTAAGCTTTTCTCTGTCTCACCAGCATTCTCTCAAACTCAAGCAGCCAGAGTCCCAAGCCAAGAAAGATAGACAGCTCCAAGGCAGCAGATGATAGCCCACATCCCAAGACACCTGGCTACCTCGGAAGTCCCCTTCCTTACCCCTCCCCCTCAGAGTTAACTGACACCCACCAAGTCAGCTGGAAGCATTTTTGGGAGACACAGCGCCCCTATTCCTGTTCACCTGCCCTTTTTATAATAAGCAAAAAGTCTGGAATGTTGGGATTCCTGGCCATTCCCCCAGCTGCATGATCACACATGAGTTCAGTAGCCAAGCAAAGGGCCTTACGTCTTACGTAATCTGTGCACTGCGTGATTGTGTGATTTGCGCTCAGTGTGATCATGCAATCTGCACATTCGTGGACTAGCTCCGTAAGCCCATATGTGCATGTACAGGGGAATCTATAAGAAGTGGGACACAGACCCCTCCCCTTTCTCTTGTTCTCCTTCTCCTCCCCATAAAGCTGCAGGTGTCTTCCACAGGCCTGGTCATGCTCTCTTCTGTTCCTCCCTTCTAATAAAACTCTGCTCTGATAATGGGTTTTGCTGTGCCTTGTGACCTTTCCTCGAAGAGTAAAAGCACCGCATTAAAACCAACACTCTGGAGACAAAGCCAGGCAGATCTCTGTGAGTTCGAGGCCAGCCTGGTCTACAGCATGAGATCCAGGACAGGCACCAAAAGTACACAGAGAAATCCTGTCTCAAAAAACCAAAAAAAGCTGGGTGTTGGTGGCGCACGCCTTTAATCCCAGCACTCGGGAGGCAGAGCCAGGTGAAGAATCTCTGTGAGTTAGAGGCCAGCCTGGGCTACCAAGTGAGTTCCAGGAAAGGTGCAAAGCTACACAGAGAAACCCTGTCTCAAAACCAAAAAATAAAAAGAAAAATACATAAAATAAAATAAAATTAAACAAAAAATAAAAAAAAGGACCATGTGGCACAGAGTCAACAACTGTAAAATTTCCCAGTTTTACTGAGCTTTCTTGAGAGGTCCAAATTTCCCCCATTTTACAACCAGATCTAGGTTTCAGGTTTTTTTTTTTTAAGAGCAAACATGTTTCAGTTTCTTAAACAAAGGGCTATTAATCAAAGAACCCTGACAACAGGAATGAGAGAGAACATGTTCACACAAGGCTTGTTCAGCCCTGCAGTATTACAAGACAGTGGCCAAAAAAAGAACAGTTTCTGTAACCCCTGAAATGAGCCCAGACTTGCCCAAATATGTCCAAAGATAAAAAAACTAGAAACTCAGCCTATCAAAAATGTACTAATATAACTGCTGCCTGCTTAACCAATTATGTTTGAGATGACCTAATTGTTTCTAAAATTCCCCTAACTGTGTTTAGAAGGAGCCTGCATCTCCTCTCAGAGTTGTCGCCATTTTGTACAGGTGAATGACCCTGTATATGCTGGTATGCTCTTGCATACTATCTGAGTCTTAGATCTTCCTTCAGCGTTTTCTTGGACTCCTATACTGTTTATCATTATATCTTCTTTTTAGATTAAGGAAGCAACAACATATCTCCAAAATGTTTTAGTACTTCACAGTCACATCCATGATCTTGTTCCAGAGCACTCCCAGAATACTTTCCACCAAGGGACAACCTCTGTCTCACACACACCAGTAAGTCAACGAACCCAGACTGTTCCAGGGTCATGGCTAGCAGTCACTAGTGGTCAGTCTTTTTAGCCTTCCCCATGCAGCAGGTGGTGCATTGTGCTCAGCCCCTCCCTAAACATGACCAGGCTTGGTTCAATTCTGTTGTTTCCAGCTGCAGATAACCAAAGGTATCTCATGCTGGGCCTGCGGCTGAGTGCCAGCAAAGCCTATTCTTTTGTACAGCCAGTGACCATAGTTACTCTATCAATCAGAACACAGCTCTTCTCTCCTCTTTGCTGAACACTCTTGATGAGAGAGGGACTGAGGAGCAATGAAGGTCCCTCAAAGCCTGTGACACAGCTGTGAATATGGTAGTTACTCTTCGGCCTTTTTCTTCCTGGATCTCAACTAAGTGAAAATTCAGGATAGCAGCTACAGAAGCAAAGGACAGGAAAATTCTCCTCAGCACTGGGTGCTTGGCATTTCAAATTGCTAAACTAAGTTATTATCAGTAAATGTTTGATTTGTTGTACCGATTCCATATATCTGTATACCTAAGGTTGCATAAACACTTCTTGGGTGAAAAGGCTTCATGAGTGGAGAAGTTTATGAAGCCCTGAAGTAGAGCACTAAGAATTGATAGTATATTTTGAAGCTAAGGATCAAGCTAGTCACATTATTTCCATGAGTTATTCAGCTTGCAGCTGGAGACTTCTTTCAAAGCTGTTAGGTGACTATGGCACAGACCATCAGATAACTCAACTGTGCCTGTGTCTTTTCTTCCTAATTGCTCTCCTTACTTAGGGATATCAGGTTAAGTACCATCGTCTCCTTCAATAGGTGACCAAATAGAGTATCTACTAACAGTTACTGCAACTGAATAAGTATTCTCTTCAGCTTTATTTGTAATATGGAAGGAGTTAAGTGAAGAAGGCATCTTGGTATAATAAAATGTACTAAGTATGAAAAGAAGAAAAAATTATAGACTCACCTTTCTTCTGGATAGACTTTCCCAGTTTCCCAAAGTCTGTATGGTTTTTGAGATAAGAGTTAATGTCCTAATTGTCTGTGTATCCTAGAAAATGTAAAAATGACCAAAATTATTGTTAATTTTTCAAGAAGTAGAATTTATATAAAAAGCAAAATGAAGTGAATGGACTATATGGCTCTAAAATATTGGCTAAAAAAATGTTCATTCAAACTAAGTTAAAATGTAGCTAAGCCTAGGATAACTGACAGTACTTAGGGGTTAAGAGACTAGAGAAGTTGGTGGTGTAGGTCTGTGATCCCAACTACTTGGGAGGCTCAGACAGGAAGACTGCAAACTCCAGGTCTGCTTAAGCTACAAAGTGAACTGAAGTTCAGTCTAGGCAACTTAATGTGACTGCCTTGTCTCAAAATAAAAAGTAAAGCAAGGGCTGGGGTACAGCTCGGTGATAGAAGCCTTAAGATTCCATCCTCGGTACCATTTAAAAAAAAAAAAAAAAAAAGACATATTAAAGATTTAATGACCTGACTTGTTCCCTTTGAAAGACATAATCAATTGTATCTAATGGTTTTGTGTGGTCTGTAAGACTGGATCACACTATAAATTTTATTCACTTTTGGAAGATCAGAGCTATCTACTTTTTTCTACCATATAACTTAAAATGAGTGTTTCCAACTTTCTGCTCAGTCTACTTTTAAGCAGATATGAAGAACACAAGTGGCTTTTGCAATCAACAATGGGGGTGGAGGGAAAATCCAAATTCAGAGCAGGCAATGAAGTCACCCCACTGACACAGGATCTTACCAGAGGGTAACTATTTGGGTCTGTTATACAAGCTATCTTTCAGGTCTGTCCACCTGATAGAAGCAGTTATAAATAAAATGGACAGGAACAGAGTTCTCCCATGAGTCTTTCATCTTTTCCTTCCTTCTTTCTTTTTTTTAAAGACAGGGTTTCTCTGTGTAGCCCTGGCTATCCTGGACTTGTTCTGTAGACCAGGCTAGCCTCAGAGGTCCGCTTGCCTCCCGAGTGCTAGGATTAAAGTGGTGTGTGTGCCACCACTGCCCTGCAATCTTTCCCTTTGAAACTGAGGGATAATTTACATTTAATTTAGTGACTTGACCTGCTCCCCTGTGTACAGCCTGATAAACTCTTATCAATCTCCATTTTTATATAATCTGCCTACCTATCCTACCACAGTAAACTATATTATCAAAAGACGTATCTAGGAAATTTAGTTAAGGAGACATGTCTTAGTTTCTGGTATCCCAACACTGAAAACAGGCAATCAATGTGGTGGGGATGAAACGACCAGGAAATGAAGAAGTAGTAATATCTGGTATATGATCAATATAATATATCTGGATAAAGTTATAAATTATAGTTATCCAAAAATACTTTAGATGGAGCATCCAAGATTCCATCCTATCTCTAAGAGGTCCCTACTACGTAACATTCTTTAAAGTTCTGGTAAAATTAAATTTGAATTAAATTTCACAAGAATTTTCTATTTAATTGTTTGTTTGTTTGGTTTTGTTTTTTTGAGACAGGATTTTTTGAGTAGACCACGCTGGCCTCTAACTCATAGATCCAACTATGTCTGCCTTCTAAGTGCTGGGATTAAAGGCATGCACCATGACCACCCGGCTTAGATTTGGTTTTTATTTTTAAATTCAGTGTTTCGGTTATTTTTCCTTGAACTAGCAAAAGGGAACAATGCACATTTTATTTGATTCCAGACCGCTCCAAGCTTGTTTAGACCCACACAACCATGGCTTCTGTTGTACAATCATGTCATTCAGCTGCTTTGATTCCCTGGTACCATCTACACAGAGATTATAATAAAATTTTCCTTCACCATCTACTGTACCTAGGGCCTTCATCACCTGGCATCCAGTATACAACTTGGTACTGTCACTCAGCAAACGCTATGTAAGTTATTAAATTCAACTGCAATGTTGAACTTTTCAATTCAAAATAACTTAGCATACATTCTCCTTTTCCCCCTCTTACATCGACTTAAGGAACTGGTACCATCTGACTGTCTTTGGTCTACAAAAAAATAACGTCACAGGTTTGCTATAATTTTTCAAAAGAGCAGTTATTCTGTGCTCATTACCTTTTCTAAAGATGTTCTTCTGAATCCTCTGGGAGTCTGACCTGGAGGCAGCAAAGCCTTCACCCTCTCCCCTATATTTAAATCATGAATCTGTTTCCCCATTAAGAAAAAGACTCAACTTAGAGCTCCTTCTCTGAACTACCATCTTTATTAATTAAACACTCACTGAGCATGTGACTGTTCTAGAAACTGTTATGAGCTTTGGGTACACATATTTGGAAAAGGTCCCGCCTTGCCCGAGGCACTGGTAGTCTATGTTCAAAGGTTATACACAGACGTTACTAGAACAGAATATAAAAATGCCATGACAGAGAGAGTGCACAGGGTATTAGATATATATGAGAGACAGAAAACAAAGCTAACAGGTTAAAGAGGTCTGCCTTGGGAGGGTCTTAAAAGGAGTTATCAAGGAGGGAATGAGAGATATGCATAATGAAAATAATCCAATTTTTCCTTTATGAAACTTTAGCACTGGTTTACCAAGTCAATGTTCCTAAAATCTGTATTTTAAAAAGAAAACAAAACAATTGCCAAGGCAATTCAAGTGAAGGTTTCCTTTGTTCCATTCTTCTGCCAGTACTAGAAATTCAATGTGGAGTCTCACTGATGCTTGGTGAGCATCACAAATGCCTTACCACTGAACTACAGTCTCAGCCCTTAGTACATTTCATTATTTGTATTTTTAAATTTTATTATTTAAAGATTGTGGTCAAATGTGATTAATATCATGAGTGTAATTAATGAATATCATGAGTGTAACTTAAAAAATAAATAAATAAAAAAAGCAAAAAAAAAAAGATTGTGGTGGTTTGAAAGAAAATGGACCCCAAAGGGAGTGGCACTATTAGGAGGTGTGGCCTTGTTGGAGAAAGTCTGTGGGGGCGGGCTTTGAGGTCTCTCTTGCTCAAGCTTTCCTCAGTATGACAGTCAGTTGACTTCCTGTTGCCTCTGAGTCAAGATGTAGGACTCCCAGCTCTTGCACCACATCTGCATGCACACTGCCATGCTCCCCATCATGATGATAATGGACTGAACCTCTAAAACTCTAAGTGAGCCACTCCAATGAAATGTTTTACTTTTTAAGAGTTGCTGTGGTCATGGTGTCTCAGTAATGTATCACAGTAATTAAAAACCCTAAGACAGAAAATTTATTTTTTATGTGCATATGTGTATGTGTATGGGCATGTACACACCAGGGTGCAGGTGCCTCAAATTCAGAAGAGGGGTTAGATCCCTTAGAGCTGGAGTTATGGGTGGCTGTGAACTGCCTGATATGGGTGCTGGGAACTGAATTTGGGTTCTGCAAGAGCAGTATGCTTTCTTAACTTCTGAGTCATCTCTCCAGCTCCTCCATATTTTAAAAGCAGTGTTTTCAAAAATAGTTATTTGTTTACACATATATGTGCACACGCATACCTCCTTGAATCTGTCTTTCAGCAAGAAGAGCTCGTATCTAGTGTCCTTGCTATGATTATTTAGCTCCTTGTTCTTTAATCTACTATTATTTACTCTAAAACTAGCTTCTATAATTAGTTTCTCAATATTAAAAAAATTTCTGTATGTAAGATTTGGTAACATTTGATCCTCAATTACTTTGTAATTTTCAATACATGACAATATTATCATCACTTCCAGTTCTCTGAGATCATTCTGTATTCTCAGCTTGTACAGCAGCATCTACTCATACTTTTTATTTGGTTCTAGTCAAGTGTTAGCTTTAAATGCAAGTAGTTCTGGATTAACAGAAGTAGCTGTGCTCACCCCTACATCACCAATACTAAATAATGTCATGTGTTTTCTCTATTCCCACTACTTCAACATTTCTTTCAAATGAAGGGCTGTGGTTAAGACCTGCTGGAGATACTGAGGTGGCGGGGGGAGGGGCACACAACAAAAAGGGACCAAAAGAAAAGATGGAAAAACTGGAATAATAAAACTGCATGGAAAGTGACCTAAAGTGTTTGTGGTTAGAGGGATTTTATTTCAACATTTGATCTAGGAATTCCAAGTCTGAACACAAGGCAGAGACACAAGTTTAGAAATGGGAGTTCTGTTTATGTACTATTTATATTGCTGGCAAGCGTCCATTGCCTCAGGTCTTTACAGCTTTAGTTAACACAGCCACAGAAAAGACTACCCCGTGAACAAAAGGATAGGGGCTACACAGAACATATTTTTTGACATTGCTACATGGCTCTACTTAGCTAACACTGTGAGGCTATCTAAGGGAGGAATGGGCATTTAGAATCCAGTTCAGCTGCAAAGCCTACATGTCTTCCCTACAGTGCAGTACTTGATGGCCCGTAAGTACATTAAGGTAGGGAACGTCAAGATGCTCCAGCATCTCCAGCACTGAACACTGTGACAGCGGCTGTGTAAGTGTCTCAACACCAGTCTGCTTACAGACTGTGGAGACTGAACCTAGTCCCATTTAAATCCAGTTCAAATTGGGTAGAATCCAATCATACTGCCTTAGTTATGGGAGCCTAGAAGTATTGCATAGTGATTTCCTTACCTGTACATGGGGTTAATAAAATAATTTACTCCTACAGTGACTAGGATGACCTAAATAAGTTAAACATATAAAGTGACTAAAACAAAGCTTGGTACAAAGTAATCACTAAATGTTTCTTATTATCTGTTACACAAATTAGCAGCTAAAAGCATCAAGAGTATAAAGTATTTAGAATAAAAAAGCTAAGGAGTGCGGCTGTGATGGCCGAGTGGTTAAGGCGTTGGACTCGAAAAAGCTAAGGAGTGATTAAGATATGCTGTATGGAGAAGGATATAGAAATAAGTTAAAAAAAGAAACTTTAAAATGTTGAAAGTATATATGCAAAGATTTAAATTTAGGTAACTGAGTAGAACTTCAGAAATAAACTACATGCTTTAAAGAATTTTAATCTTATATTTTGATATAACTTAAGTGAACAGAAAGCAAAAATATGAAGATATCAAATAAGTTAGGTTCCTATACAGTTTGGAAATGAATTTCATTTTTCAAATTTCTGAGATTTAAAAATATTCCCATGATTAAACTATCATAAATTGGGTGTAACAGGTGTGCTTATACTCTGAAGGCTAAAACAGGAATATCATTGCAAGTTAAAATCAATCTGGATTATGTAATAAGATTCTGTCTCAAAATATAAAAGTAAAAAAATAAACTGTTATAATAAGCCAGGAAAGGGTCTGTTAACAACCAGCCAAAAACCACTACTACAAACCACTACCACCATCCTGTAACTAAGGACCAACAGCACTTGTATTAAGGAAAATCACACATAAAGAACAGCAGCGGGAAACCCTGATACACCCCCCTCCTGCTCATCAGCATTTTATCACTGGTAAAAAGTCTTAGCACAGCAGTATAAGGGGTTTATTTTTTCTTCATTTTACTAAAAATAAAAATGGAATAAAGCTTGAGAGGAACAAACACTTACTGGATAATGAGGTCGCAAATGAAAAGTATGAGGTGATAGTATCGCTACAGCAAAGAAACGAAGAAACACAAAGCTGGTCACTGCAGAGTACTGAACATGAGGGTTATCTGCAGGGATAAAATGGTGAAACGTCATGCAAAAACACTAATTAAAACCAAAGATGATAAAGTAAAAAAAAAATTATGTAAACTATGTAGGAAAGAGGAAAATAATTTGTAAAGTAAAGACTGAATTTGTGAAATGGTACTAATGATTGTGGCTAAACTAAAAGAAAAAAATGCTGTAACTTAAAATAACAAAATGAAAGGCAAAGTTGCTATGTTTTTAAAGAAACATTTT
Organism: Peromyscus aztecus; assembly: GCA_902168405.1. Lineage (NCBI taxonomy): Eukaryota > Metazoa > Chordata > Mammalia > Rodentia > Cricetidae > Peromyscus > Peromyscus aztecus. The sequence goes on from CABHPQ010147974.1 coordinate 38,687, forward strand.
TAATTTGAAAAACAGCCTTTTCTTCATATAGTCTTGAAATTACAACAAAAATAAAAGCAGTATCTAGCACTACCCAGTGCCAACATTCAATACCAAAAAGTAGCTACAATTTTGTTTCAGATTCACCCTAAAACTCTTTATGACACCAAAGGCCATACGTATGGTTAATTTTGAATATCTAGTTTACTGGATGCAAAATGCCTAGGAGATCAGCAAACCACCTTTGTGCGTCTTTGAAGGATGTATTTTGGCCCTGGCTCATTCCTCCCTTTCCCGCCCTCCTCATTGACAAGAGGTGAGCAGCCTCCTCTGCTGCAGGACACCATCATAGTGTTGCCTTGCCTCAGGTCTGACTAAGGCAACGGATCCTGCAGATGCTAGACTGAAGCTCTGAAACTATGAGCCATTATCAATCTTTTATATTGTTTCTCCCAGGTATTTATCACAAAAAGAAACACCAATAACTTTAAAAGCTACCAATACTTCATATAAAATTGCAGATGAACTGCAGGCTACTTGTAGCACTGATCACTCATCTTCAGTACTTGTTTCAGACTGGAGTCAACAACTAACCTGACAACCAGATGCTAGAGAAGTGGGTGGTGAGTGAAAGAGTTTCTAGATTTGATGTGAGTTTTAGCTCTTACAAGTCACTCAGCAGGGAACACCACCACGCTGTCCACTGTTCGACTGCTTGCCCCGCTATCTATACTCCAGATAGTAAGAACAAATGAGACCTCAGTTTCATCATCTAATCAATGGGTATGGCCTCAAACAGTGTTAGGAGTAAAAGACGAGTAAAAGGCTAGCAAGCAGGTAATACGGTTATGATCTAGCTCACTACTTGAAGAGAGAATCCAATCAGCACTTCATCTTTATGTATGCAGGATCAAGTCTCTGCCTCCTCTATTGATTATGAAGGTTAAAGATATCTAATTAAAACTAAATGTTTTGTATCTTTATTGTAATTAGCCAAGAGACCTAAACTTGAGTTCATGTATAAGTTAGACAACTCAGCCATACTATTTTAGTACTGGGTAAATTAAATACAGGGACAGATACATGCAAACATAATAAAATAACAAAATCTCTTTGGATGGCTAAAAAAGTTAATTTATAGTTTTATGCAGATAGATAAACCTGATTATTAACAAGTAGCTGCTCTATCTATGCCTCTCCCTCTGTTATGGGCAGATCTGCAATGAGCTTTGGCAAATTTATTTATGTAACAGAAATGAACTAAGTACTAACAATAAGAGGTAGTAATTAATAACTTTATAAATTTTTTCCAAGAAAAATCTTAATATAGCTGATTTCGCAAAATTAAGCACAATGATTTCTTGATATATGTACCTCAAAATCTTATGTATGTTGGGACAAGTGTTTGTAAAGCCAAAGACTATTTTTGATAAAAACATCTCTCCAGCATTCCCAAGCTGTCAAATCTAGTCAACTGTCTGAAACTAATGACTACTACTGTTTGAATATAGGCAAATGGGAAAACAGCTGATACAACAAAGGTACTCCTGTGTACTCCACAGGCTCTTAAATATATAGCACATAAAGGCTTACTTATATATTACAGAAAACCTTATAGATCCAAACTTTTCCTTCTTAAAACTAATGATTTTGATTTGCACTTTATATAAAGTTGCCATTATACTGAAATAAAATGGATTGCATGTTCTGAAATTATAGGAAAAATAAACCATAAAGTCTCACAAAGAAGCTAGCATCATTTTGAAAAACTTCTAGAAGACTGGACCTATGCACAAACATTTCATAGAAACCAAAGGAACACCATGTAGGAAAAAATATAGAAAAAGAAATGGTATGACTGAGTATTATCAAGGCACTTACTAGGAAATCTCTTAGTAGCCATTTGCCTCAGAGAATAAAAGATATCACACATCACAGTGGGGCAGCTCACACTTGATCCTACAATTGTATTGAATACTTTGTCCACATAGTAGTGCAGATTCTCCTGCAGGATTTAACAAAGTAAACACTAAGATTCCAACTTTCACACATCTTCAATAGTCTTTACGAAAAAAAGTAATGGATATGAGATTTATTGGACGATGACCATCTAGTATTCTAAAGGCCTGCTTCCATTCTCCAAGCTCATTCAGTTAAAAAGGCAATCAACATTCTGACTTAATTTAATAAATTCAGACTTTCTAGACAGGTGAGTATAGGAATAATTTTCACAAGAAGCACAGTTAACAAAACAATAAAGAGAGAAGCCAGGGAAAGAACTCATGATAAGCACCATCAGTACACTGCAACACAGTTTATACTACAGTATATAAAACCTGTGACCCCCCAACACAATTATAGATTTCTCAGACTCAACTAGAATCATTATGTCACTTAGTAGTTCGATGAGTCTGACCTGAAAGGAATAGTCAGAATGGAGGTTGTAACTAGCTACATTATTAATAATTATTAATAATAAAAAAATAAATCCATTATTATTAGAGGTTACTGTCACTCCTGTTGGCTGCTCACTAGGACTAGACGGGAAGACCCTACTGCTGAAGGCATCATGTGCTCTGGTCTAGAAATGTTCTCCCTGCCAGGCAGCCTTCACAATGCTAGAAGGTGTAATGTGGGCTGCTAATGGAGCACTGCCATTAAGAATTTACTCAGAGCTGGGGGCGGTGATTACGCCTTTAATCCCAGCGCTCGGGAGGCAGAGCCAGGTGGATCTCTGTGAGTTAGAGGCCAGCCTGGTCTATAAAGTGAGATCCAGAACAGGAACCAAAACTACACAGAGAAACCCTGTCTTGAAGAAAAAAACAAACAAACAAACAAAAAAAACCCAAAAAAACTAAAAACCACAAAGAGTTTATTCAGCTGCAACCCTGTGTACTGTACTACTGACTTGTCAGGCAACAAGGGCATCACTGTTTGGGGGATAAACAAGCACTCTCTGATTTGGATCTGAGGCCTGCTTCACAGGAGGGGATTCTCATTTGACACGATAAACCTGGCCAAAAACCCATGGCTAGGATAAGGGTAGTGGTGTATGGGGAAGTTACTGGTGCTGATTTGCTAAATGGATATGCCTATCAAATGATCTTCTAAATATTTCTGTTTAAGTCCAGAGATTGGTGATGCTGTTGGCTTTGGTCAGAGAAGCTTCTCTTTACAGTGGGTGGCAGCCACTACAGAGGCTCACGGTGCTGAGAATAGGTGACTGTTGAATGTTTAGCCTTAAATGGCTATCTAGAACACCTCCCTCAGGTTAGGGAACATCACTGAAGAGAGGACAGAAAGAATCTAGGAGGAGAGAGTGACTGTCTCATGACAGTATTTTAAGTACTACATGGCCACTGCACTCTTGAATTCTCAGTAGCTATGGTCAACAGAACATGACCTATATAAAATCAGGCTCATCAACTGTCTGTCATGGAGTGGGGAGAGGCTTATATAAGTCCCTACCTATCCCTAAGGACCTACAGGCAATAAGTGGTTGCTGGGGGAAGGAGAAACATCTTATTTATTTATTTTTTTGGTGTTGTAACTATTGGTAAGTTGTTTATGCTACTATAATTAACCCCTCACTTCCTGTCCCTAAGTAAACTTACTAGGATACATGAACTCACACGGAAACACACACACACAGTAGAAAAGAAGGGCCAATAAGTGAAAACAAAAATTTAAGAAAAGAAGTAAAGATGGCAGCTAGAGGGGCTCTGGCAGTTAAGAACACACACTGCTCTCCCACAGAAGCCCTTCGGTTCTCAGCACCCATGTCAGGCAGATTACTTCTGCATGTAACTACAGCTCAAGTGAATCCAAAGCCTCCGGATTCCACAGCACCTGTACTTTCACATGAATACACCCACAATTAAAAAATAAAAAAGAAAGAAAAGTTGAAGGGGAGGACTAGTTGGAAAGAGGAAATGGATCAGTAGGAGAGGGAACGAAAGAGGATAAAAGAGGTTAACATGATCAAAATGCCTTCTATACATGTACGAAAATGTAACATAACCTATTGTTATCTATAATATATGCTAACACAAGATCAGCTTCCAGAGAAGCCGAGCTCAGGCCCCAGCACCCATATCAGGCAGCCTAACTGCCTGTAGTTCTGTTCCAGAAGATCTGATGTCCTCTTTAGGCCTCTGCTGGCACCTGCATTCATGTGCATATCACCTCCAAACACAGAGATATAATTGAAATGCTAAGTTAAAAAATTTAAGACTAAAATAAGGTAAAATCAACACTAGGAGATGTTCTGAAAAATAAAGGCTCATGTAAAGAATAAACAACATTGTTTCCAGACACATGGCATTATTTAATTTTAAGGGGTGGGGGTGGGGGTGGGGTTAAAGAAAAATGGCTAAGTGGTTAAGAACACTTATGTTCTTGCAGAGGACCTGGGTTTGATTTTCAGCACTCATGTGGTGGCTCACAACCATCTATAACTCTATTCTCAGATGATCCAATGCCCTCTTCTGATCTTCCCAGGTACCAATCACACATGTGGTGCACAGCATACACACAGGCAAAACACTCATAAAATAAACCATTTGTGGGAGACAGGTATAACATTAAGAAAAAAATTAATGTAGCTCTAAACTGCGTTATATAAACTTACCTTATTGTTTTCTACATTATCTCCCTCTTTCAACTTGACAGGATCTATTTCACAGGATTTCGAGGATTCACAGATCTGAAAAATACATGTGTTTTTCAGTTACTGTTCTTTCCTAGGTAATTTGACAACATGAAAGTAATGCTTTTTCTGATAATATAAAAATTAAATCTAACAAAGTTTAAAGCCCCTACCTAAAGATAATATGTACAATGTAGACACTTTCCCAAAGAAATATAACGAACAATAATGTAGATTGATGTGCCTTGTGAGTAAAAATTCACTGATGGCTAAGTAATTTACTTATAAAGTGTCTATCCTTTTTCCTTCAGTAGCCCATGAATGAACAGATCCTTCTAGTTAACATATTACTTCTTGAAAGAGAAACTCTAGTGCAGCGGTCCTCAACCTTCCTATTGCTGTGACCCTTTAATACATTTCCTCACGTTGTGATGACCCCCAACCATAAAATTATTTTTGTTGCTACTTCAAAACTGTAATTTTGTTACTATTATGAATCATAATGTAAATATCTGATATGCAGATGGTCTTGGAGACCCCTGTGCAAGGGTAGTTCGACCCCCAGGTTGAGAACCACTGCTCTCGATGGTCACAGACTTTGGCAATGAGGTCTGTGCTGTACCTCGTCTAGCACAGGCTTTAATGTGACTTTCAAGTAGTGCCCTCCCACTATTTTCATCATCTCATCCAGACACCGGGTCGCCAGGGAATTTCCTCTAAAAATTGTGCTTGCATCTCTGAAACAGAAATAGAAAGAGATAAAAATCAAGTACAGCAAAAAAAGAAGAAAAAGTTTTAAAACAGTAACATTTTTGACTTTGATTATATATACAATTTTAGTAATTTTACTACTAACAGGAAAGTCTGCTGCCATTAAGAGTTTCTAAAACTATTCAAACTACTTTCTGAAAAGTTTAAAGAAGAAACTATGTTTATTAATTTAAACAAATATAGTGTGGGTATGTGTGCATAAAATGATGGTGCTGTTTTACTATGATGGGAATGGAAAGCCATCTGATTCCTCTTCATAGTGTCCTATATTTGCCTTATAAAGTGTTCTTACTATCTGACTTGTGAATCACTGCATCAAGAAGAAAAGATCAGTAATAGTAACAAAGGAAACTGTACCAATGAATTAAACACATTTCCTTATTAACCGGTCCTTACTGTTGTTGGATTCTGCTTGGTAACTTTTTTTGGTTTTTTGAGAGAGGGTTTCTCTGTGTAGTTTTGGTGCCTTTTCCTGGAACTCATTCTGTAGACTAGGTTGGACTCGAACTCACAGAGATCCACCTGGCTCTTCCTCCCGAGTGCTGGGATTAAAGGCGTGCACCACCACCGCCCAGTCCTCTGTTTGGTAACTTTAAGAACTGTCTTTTGTTACTGACTAAGGAGTTCTTTTTCACCTGCTCTACAGTAAACTGGGTCAATACAAAACAAAACAAAACAAAACAAAACAAAACAAAACAAAACAAAACAAAACAAAAACTCAAAAAAACAACTGAGACTATAAAAACAATCTGGCAAATTAAAGTTCAATTTCAACAATGCATAATTAGGATTTAATGAAATACAATTCTTACTGGGTATCCTTCAAGTCCAGTTCAGCCACCGCAGTGATAAAAGGAACAAGTTTATTGTGATGCAGCAATAGTCGTACAAGAGGCAAAACAGCATCCTTTTGATCTTGACATATTTCACCCAAAATATAAGCAGCTGAGGCAGATACTGGCTAGGATACAGAATGGCAGAAAATAAGCACAGAATCAAAGAAACATGGTTTACATGTTCAATCTGTGGATGTAATTTAAATACACGCATTAGTTACAACTGATGTATAAAATAGCATCTAGTTTTCTAAATTCTATTCAGAGATAAAATCTGAAGCACACATCAGCACTGTGGTTCAGAGAGATTAAGTACATAGAGCTCTTTAAGAGCTGACACTATGAAATTTTTTCTTCATCATTTACAGAGTTAGTTTAGCCTTTCACATCGAGTCATACATGTAAGATTTTTAAAGTACCTGAACATCTGGTGATTTTAGCAGCAGAGTTTTCAATGGATCATAGTACTCTGATGGAAGCACATAGTCTTCTGTATAACATAGAGTTAATCGAAGAGATCCCAGGTCATCAGTTTTAGATGATTTGTTTCCATTGTCTCTTGGTTGTAGCAAGTACCTAAAGTAAAAGTACTGTCACTTCCAAGTGATGGTCATGAGGAACAAGCAAGTGGGATAAACAAACAGGTAAGCTACTGAAAATAAAGCGGGGGCTGGGAGTGAAGCTCAGCGGTGAAAATGTTCTCATCATATTCAGTCTCCAGCATGTCAATGAAATAAGTACATACACGGAGGAAATCATTACTGGCAAAGGTGAGATTTGAACTAAGCAGTTTGATTCTAGAATACAAGTTCTTAACCACTATCAAGAGTCAACACATATATATGTTCTACTATACTGTTAAGTATATGGTACAGGTGGGTGTGGTATTGTGTGCACTTGAGAGGTTAAGGCAGGAAAATGGTGAGTTTCAGGCCAGTCTAGGCTACCTAATTTCAATAAAACAAATACATGAATGAAAAATATAAACATGTATTTGCCTACATATACAGAAAATATTCCCAGAAACTAGGGAACAGTGGCTGGCTCAAAAATAGGACCTAGCTGAGAAGCTGGGGTGGGTGGGGCAGGAGGCAGGATTCTCTTTTGAAT
>CABHPQ010147975.1:0-11981 GCA_902168405.1 Peromyscus aztecus
TGAGCAGGTTATTTTACCTCTGAATATTTGAGATTTCTCATGAGCAAAATGAGGCTATATTCATAACTTTTGACTGAGTGGTTTACAATTAATGAGCAATAAAAATTATGCCTATAATTCTTAGAATCCTGGTACATAAGGATCCAGTCACTCTTAGCTTTCACTTCTATTATTTTCAGACTGTAATAGCTTTAAGATCATCCAGAATTTATTGGGAAAAATCCACCCAAAATGTTTTTCTGTAGCCTTTGGATTTATATTAGGCTGTGTGGTTTGGGTGCCAGGAGTAACTGAGAGCAGACTGATAACTTCCTCATAGTCCAAGTCAGTGGGTATCAAGGGCTCTTCAGCCACCCTATTGGGTATATAGTACCAACCGCACTTCCCTGAGACATACAGGCCCGTGACTCAGTTTACCACTTGTGCTCGAGGTTACCTTCAGAAGTTCTACTCTCCTGTCCAAAGGACGAGGAGCTACACAGTCATTTTTGTTAAAGTGCAGGGTCTTAGGTAACAAAGGACCCTACATGTGTAAGCGACCTTGCCTGCAGTCCTGTACAGGGTTCAGCAGCTGTCAGTCTAGCATATCCCAAATTTTACTTCTTGGAGCTAAGGACAAGAAAAGAAAGTTTCTTTGATCAGATGCACCTGGGGAAATCTGAGCTGAGTGGATAACTCCACAGAAGCATTTCTTGAATGTTTAATAGGTTGGTATTATGAATCTGCAAGCTATGCTGACCATGTGGGAGGCAATGTCACTCAAATAGATTTGGCCTCAGCACTCAATTAGCCAAGAGCCCCGAGAGCTGAGGGTGCACTGAGGGATCCTTGCTAGGGAAGACTGAATTCTCTTTTCCCAGCTCCTGCTGTTTCCTCTCTCTTGTCCTATCTGGCTACCCTGGCTTTGACCTTGACCCTGCTCATTCTATACGAGCTAGTGTCTCTGGGCACAGGCAGACTTTCAGATCGCAGCACTGGTGATCTGGGGGAATCAAAGTTCTTTACAGCAGATCCTCAAAGCCTCCAGTACAGTTGGGCAGAGACTCTCCTTCTCGTCACTAACATCTGGCCCCATTGGGCTTCCAGAAACTCACAGGTCTCTGCATCCTAAGCTCCCTTTGGCTCTGAACTCAGCCTTCAGCTTTAATCTATCACTCATCATCCCTTTCTAAAACTTATTCACTTAATTAGAACTATGGAGAGTCTGCCTCTAACCTACCATCATCAGTAAGTCACACAGTTCAAACTGGGAATTGCATCTTCTCAGATAGTTTTCAGGTTAGGGACCATTGTTTATCCTTAAATGCTGACACCTTTGTCTCCAATTGTTCAAATCAAACACTGACCATCCAGGATCCAGAAATTCACTAGGGTCTGGAGGAATTTATTTATGTATTATTTTGTTACAAAACATCAGAAACCAAACTCTAAAGCATTTAGATTCACATTTTTCTGATCTTTTAAAAATATTATTTTATATGTATGGATGTTGTGCCTGCATGCATATCTGTGTTTTGTGTGCATATCTATGTACCATGTGTGTGCCTGGTGCCCACAGAGGCCAGAGAGGGCATCAGAGTTACAGATGGTTGTGAGCCATCATATGGGGGCTGGGAATTGGACCCTTGTCCTTTAAAAGAGCAGCCAGTACTCTTAACCACTGAGCCATCCCTCACCTCTGTCATAGTACTCTAAAACTGCATTTTAATCCTAAAAGGTGCAGAAAGAACAATCGAATGGCTTAAAGGAAACGATTCTTACCATTTCTAATTTTTTATTTCTATTTTTGAGATTATAATTGCATTATCTCTCCCTTCCCTTGCCTCCCTCTAAACCCTCCCCACACTCCCCTCCTTGCTCTAATTCATGGCCTCTGTTTTCATTGATCATTATTACTTTTTAAATTTTCTATTTTAAGCAAGAAATTTGGCTTTGTGTTTCACATCAATTGATACTTGCCCCCCTCCCCGCCCCAGTCCTATATCAGTCATGCTTGATCATCCTACAACATTGACCAACAAGAAAGCATGGCGCTCGGTGGGCTTTACCGTTTGGATAGAGTAACACTTGCATTCTTTCTAGATGATTCTGTTACATATAACAATGGATTTGTAGTTTATTTGTGACAGACATTATCAACATCATAAACACAACCCTTTAAACAGCATTTTTTATGGTGTTTTGCAGTCTTATGGAAGGGACCTTTATTTATTTATTTATTTATTTATTTTTTTAGAACACAGACATGTGGTGTTTTTTGGAAACTTAATTAAACAGTTTTTTTTTTTTTTTTTTTAAAGGAACCAAAATGTTCCACATTCGTTGACCTTTTCAGTTCTGACAAGCAGCTGTCAGGAAATGCCACTTTTCTGATAACTTTGAAGAAAAAAAAGCACTTCTTACCTTTCAGCATAAAGGTAATATAGTAACACTGAGTAAGGAAGTGGGTACTTTTAGACAGAAATGATAGCATGGAGAGACCACTGTGGGGGAAGAATGTTTGGAATGTGTTTTTATCATGGTGTGATTTGGTGAAGCTAATGAGTGTGCCACTTGAAAAATTTATACCTAAAAACTTTGAAAACTTAGTCACAAACCTTCTACACACTTAAAAAAAAAATCTTCCAAATGAAAGACTCCAGAGCACTGTGTCTCACTTGCTAAGATACGTGTAAGAATTCAGCACTGTCCTATGAGTTGTAAAAAAGCCACTGACATCAGGGAAAATGAGAATCTACTAGCCAACCTCTAACACAAATCTTCATTTAATTGGTTCATGAGCCTGAAAAAACAAATAATTATCTTGAGGTAGTCAGCTTAGCCAACAATGCCTGTCTTTGCGTCTGTTTCTCTGTGGGGTATCATTCTCCATGTGGCGGCCATTGATAAAAACCACTGGAATATATTGACCCCCAGATGTTCGATTCCTGTATCATTAAATTCCAAACAAAGTTGTTTTTTTTAATGAACCCTAAAACATCATTTCTGCCTGTATTAATAAGAGTTTTCTTGGTGACATTAAGATGCTTGTATCACTCATTAATAAAATAAAAATTAAGATGCAAACTTACCTTTCTTCAGAATGTTTTCCATGGTGGTGATATGAGGAATAGAACTCAGGGCCTGGCAAATGCTGAGCGAGAGCCCTACCACTGTGCTCCATGCTCAGCACGGCCATTTTACCTTATCTCGTGTCCTTACTTTTAGATTGTTTTTTAATTCTTAAATATACAAAATAGTGGTTTTCTTTTGTGTGGGATGAGTGTGTATGTGTGCATGTGTGATATGTGTGCACACATACGAATGCAGGTGTGCCTGCTTGCATGTACATGCATGGAGGCCAGAGAAGGACATTGAGTGTCTTGCCCTATCATATATATTTTTGTGACAAGATTTCTCACTGTACCTGGATCTAGGCCAGTGGTCAGCGAGGTCCAGCCATCCTCCTGTCCCCTAGCACAAGGGTTACAAGTGTGCACATGGTGATTCCTGACTTTTAACTTAGGTTCTAAAATCTGAACTCAGGTCCTAATGTTTTTACAGCAAGTGCTTTTATTCACTGAGCTGTCTCTCCAGCTCTGATGAGGGGCTTCCTTCTACATTTTCACACATTGTATAGCATCATGTCTGCCACCATTAACTTCCCCTTTTCCTTGCCTGTCTGTCATGCTGGTCCCTTCCTTCTCTCCGAATAGTCCCTATTCTGTTTTCATGTTGGTGTGTGTGTGTTTAAAAATCCAGATGCTGCATTTTTAAATCCTAAATATTTAAATATGTATTTAAACTTAGGTTCTTCACATGAAAAAGAACATTCAGTATTTGTCTTTCTGTTTTCCCTCTCACTAGCCTCTCTTACTCACCACCACCTCCCATTGCTCTTCTACTTCCTCTTCCCAAATAGCTCCTTTCTACTTTCATATTATATATATATTATATATATATATCATATTGCATATATGACATATGTATTTTTATTAGATTCCACATGTAAGAGAATCTGATATTTGTCTTTCTGGATCTAGTAAGTTTTGTTTTGATTTGTTTTTGTTTTTGTTTTTGTTTTTTCTGAGCTTGATAAATTCAGTTCCACCCATTACCCATTTTCCTGAAGATTACGTAATTTCCATTCTACTTTTTGCCTGACTATACCACATTTTCTTTATCCATCTATGTGATATATATCTTATTTATGTCTTTAGTTTCTAATTGTTGATATATCTATTAATACAATGATTTTAACAAGCAGAATATATAAATATTAATATCTTTATATTATATATTAATGATATATAATATCTTTATAAATAGTCAAAAGGTTTTGAGTAAGAAGTATGCAAGCTAAGCCATCTAGAAACCTAAATGTACTGCATCACCCAGTTAGGTCTGGAACCTGGATACAGCAGCAAGGAGTTAAGAAAGGACAAACATGCAGATATAAACACATGACATACATACAGAGAAGTTCGGGTCAGGTGGGCTGTGTCCGCTCTGACGGAGTCACACCTCCGAGCAGTGAAACCTGGAATCTCAACATGTCTACTGTGTTCAGCACAGGGAGGGTGGTTGGCTAGTCTGGGTAGGAGGTCTCTGTGGGTGAGCCATATCAGGATGGAGACATCGGGGGTGGAAGTTGCCAGCTGCAGCTGCCAGTTCTTGCACACACTGATCTATTGTTAGTAAACACTCACACTTGGACCAGAGGAAGAAGGCTTTGTCCATTCCAAGTCTGGCTCATATGCAGAAAAGCTGTGTCAGTATTCTATGGGTCCAAGGCTGTAGTACTTGTCATGGCCATGCCCATGTCAACAATGCACATTCCCTTAGAATTTCCCTCACTCAGAGCTTCCTCTGCTTATGACAACCATGGATGTCAGCTCATCTGCAGCTTCTCTATAAACTATTATCTCTCTTATTTTCACTTCCCTGTTGCCTTCTCAACTGTCTCCTTTATACCAAGAGTTTACTGTCTTACCCTTGCTCAGAAATTTCTAGAGCCTGCTTCGAATCAGAGTGAAGGGTAAGTGTGGTTAGCTTTCCTCTTGCTGAATATTTGCCCCCATGCCCTCTAGCCCTTTGTATAATCCATATCTCCCTTGAAACAGTGAGGAGGAGCTACTGACAGACTCTGGTGGGACGATCATGGCCAGAATGACCCCTGAAACTTGAAGGCAGTGGCCATCAAGATGAGTCTATCAACACAGGGCATCTATCAACCCAAGACAGCTATCAAGCTGGGGCTACCCTTTCTCACTAGCCCTCCCATTCCTCATTCCTTTTCCCCTTCTTTTTATCTCATCTTCTGCTATCCCTTCAACCTTTTTTTTCTCAATCTCCCAATCCCTGCCCTACTCATCTTTATATTCACCGGTGTTCTTCCAGTCCCTGGGGATGGAGGCAAAGCTGGTATAGGGTCAGGCCAGTGTTTTTCAAACTGCCAGTCATGACACATTAATGGGTCAAGAAATCAATTTGGTAGGTCATGAAATCAATTTAAAGGGTCATGAGCAGAATTTTGTTTTAAATGGAATAAAATAAAAACAAATAAAATGGTGTCTATCACACATAGTGAAGATAAGTACTATTTGCTATACTGTATAGGTGCATGGGGATATGTCCCAAATTACAATGCAAAACATGTCTCTGGCATGAGCCACTGTCAGAATGAAAAGATTGGTCTAGAGAGGATACCTCACCTACACTAGCACCACGTTGCCCTTGGTTTTGAAGATTCCTCTCACATTTCAAGGCACACTGATGTCATTTTCTGTCTTCCCATTCATCTTAATTCAGGTGACTTCTTAATCTCAGCAATTGGACTTGGCTAATTCTCTGTGGGTATTTTCATAGATAGCTGTGGAGCAGGGCCATAAGGAAATGGGCAATCAACCAGTCAAGTGGTATGCAGGATTCAGGTCTTTGTTCAAGACTTCTGAGTTCCTCTCATTCATGAACCAGATCAAGATTTTCTAACCTGTCACCACAGGAAGATCTAGGTGGAAAACAAGCATTTGTACATCTCTGTAAGGAGATGGAGATCCCCTCAGGTCTACAGGGGACCAATATCGGGAACACAGTCTATTCTAGGCATTTTCCAGCTGTCCCACTGTCTGGTAGCATCAATGAGGTAACATAGTTAGAAATTGTCACAGTGAGCCAACACTCTGCAGTTGGGAAGCTCTATGGATTACCACACCATACTGTACAGCCTTGGAGATCTTTGTTCCCACAATTCTGCATACATCTCCATGCTAGGGATACCCACAGATGTACAAGACAAGCTTGGTCCCTCTAGGAGCTTACTGTTTAGTGCTTGTAATTGCCACCCGCAGTTTACAAGTGACGCTGTGTGGTCTGGGACACAGAGTCAGCCTAGTGATGATGAAAGCTTACTTTACAGTCTCCTCTCCTTGCCTGAAGCCTTGACACTTGAAAGTCCCATTTGTCTCTGTGGGATTTGAGCCCCCACTACCCCCAATCAGCCTTCTAGTCTTGTTATTTCTTCATTATGGACATAAACCTGGGGCAAGCCAAGATGAGAGGGGCAGAATAATCTAATGGTTCTCCAAATGCCAAATCCCGCTGCATTCACCATGTGCACTGAACAGGAAAAAACTAATTACTACCTTTCTAAAGAGCTGAGCATGGATGGGATATGCCCTTGAAAGTGGCCAGCAGAAGTGCATCGTGCAAACCACTGTCCCCCATAGAGCTGTAGGTCTCTCTCCTAGAGCCTTTACCTCCATGAGGACCCCTGCCTTGGGCCATTAGTGAAGAGGCTGGTCATTATTAACTACTTGGCATTGACTGATGCCACCAATGGGGAGTTTTGGCCATGCATGGATGGTGGCAGTCACTGAGTTGACCCCTGGAATTTAGAGTTTATTCTGCTGTGAAAACAAAGAAATAAACTAGAGGGTGAATAGAAAACTCCTGGTTAAATATACTGGCAAGAGTCTGAGCTGTCCCCCATTCCATCAAGCCATGCCTATTATAAGAAGCTTGCCGCCCAACCCCTCAGTTACCATCCCAAGACTGGACATGAGAAGAGAAAGCCTTTCTCTTAACTGTGCCTGAGGCTTTATGCCATGGGGAGGAAATACTTTCTGAGTCTCTTGCATAACAGAGGAGATTTCAAACTGTGGATTGCATGGAAGAGATCTATTGCTTAATGTCTGTTTATCCAATAGCCTGTATGGTACATGTACCGTGGGAATCTTTCTGCCCAGAAAATAATTCTTGTAACAGGTTCTGCATGTGTTTACTTTGTTGGGTCAGGTCTGGTTCCTATTTTAAGTGAGAGTCATTGTCATTCAGTGGTGTCCTTTCAACTGAATTCAACACGTGCTTATTGTTCATCTATTAGGTGAGCTGGCATGGTGCAGCCCAAATCCGATCAAATGCCTGCTTTTGTGAGTGAAATTCTATAGGAACTTGATCACCCCATTCATCAACATTTTACTACATGCCTCATTTTACCACAGATGCAGGGTGGCATCATTTAGACAAAGTCTAAAATATAAACTACCTTTGATAGAAAGGGATGTGGATTTTCCTGCCTTAGAGGTATGTATAAAGGGTAGAACAAAGTCTGAAACAGGGTCTTCATCCATAGGGAAGTGATGTGTTTATTCCAGAGAAAGACCTTAAACACATGTCCTGCTAATAGTTTCCCATCCTCTGCATAGCTACATTATATGTGGCCTCCCTCCTGAGTCCCTGATTTGAGCATCTGTCTAGGATCCTCTGTAACTCATATCCCCGAGGAAATTCCATACAGGCTTCTGAGCTCATGATCCATACTGAATCTCCCTTATGCATGTGCCCTAAGCTCCATGTTCCTACACAGCACAACCTGGGTCTCCTATTTGTCTTGCAGCCCTTACTTCCCCACCCCCATCGTGGGATCTGCTTCGTGATTGTACCTTGCAGATTCCCAATTGGCATTTGGTTCAGCTGAATGAATGTTAAGTACTGATTTGAGGCTGGAAGGGACTTACATGAAATAGCCTTCTCTTAAGCAATGGGAAAGATAATCCCAAATAGACCGTGAGCTAAACTCATCACATGAAAACCCTCCATGTCTCTACGGGCCAGGTCCGTGGCTTTGACTTTCATGCAGAACCAAAAATGCTTCAAATAATCAAACCATCTGGTAATTGTCTTCAAAGCAAGATGTTGTTTCTGGAGAATGTCTGAACATTTTTGCTTTATAAGAAAGAGAGGCCAAGTATCTCCTTCCTACTCAATGCTCTTAAATCCCACACAAAAGAAATTTAAAAAAAAATCAAGATGAAAACAATAATTTTCTGTGACAGGAGTATTTATATGGCAGCTTTCCCCCCGATGAGCCCATCTGGGGTTCAGCACCTCCCCCCATGCCAATTCATAAATCAGAAAATGCTATTACCCACTGGCCATAAAAGAAAAACCCACCACCAATGCAGGGGGCTCATTTCAGAAGCAACAGCCCCATTTCCAGGGCAGAAATGAGCTCAGAAAATCTTCTTGGCTGACCAGAGAGAGGAGAAATGTCTTTTCCTTGATAAGCAGTCTTTCTTTCTTCGCCATCCCTTCTCCTTCATGAAATATATAGAAAGTGGGACTACCAGCCAGCTACTCTAAAGAAATAATAATAATAGCTAACTAGACTAGAGTGGGGCAAAGGGCAGCCATGGGGAGGCCAAGGAGCCTGTGACTTTCTCGAGCAACCTTTCCTAATGGCTGAAGTCTGGTTCATGAATAAAAGTGTAGAGACAACTGAATAAGAGGCCTCCCTTCTGGGCATGCCTCCTGAGCACCCAGTAAGCATAGGCCGAGAGGTAAGGGAAGGCAAGTCGCAGGGAGATGCTTCAGGAAGGGCCAGGAGGGAGCAGGTGGGATGCCCTGTATGTTTTTGAAATGTGCCAGTGTCTTTAAAACCAGTCATCGGCACCTCATCTCTTCTTCCTCCCCCCTCCTTCTCCTCCTTTATTTTCTCCTGCTTTTTAATAATTTTGTTATACAGAGAATGGAACCCTGAGTCTTGTACATACTAGATAATTGGTATACCGCCAAGCTACATTCTCATCCCTTATAGTCTTCATTTTTAATCCCTGGGGAAGTGTGTTGGGATGGAGAGGGGGCATAAAGACAATTGAAGATGAAGAAAGGGATGAGAGAATAGGAATGAAGGAAGAGGAGCTGATCTGGGGGTAGAATCCATTTCAGGATTCCCCACACAGATTTAAAAGGGTGAACAGTAGCCGCCAAAGGCAGGAACACTTATGAGCCATGTATCTCATGGACTAAGGGAGACCTTTGAGAGACAAAGAACATGGTAGAGAGTCAGTTACTACAGTACTACCTTCTCATGGCAGGTGCCAGAAAGAAGACTGTGTTCTAGACGCCAGCGTGACAGACAGGGGAGGGTGAACCAGTTGGCCTAAGAGGCTGTTGGGGTGGCATGGGAGCTTGTCACTAAATATCTGGGAGGGCAAGAATTTATATAAAGAGAAGAGCAAATATGAAGGCCCTGAGGAGTATTACACTTGGTGTATGCAAATGACAGAAAGGTGGTTAGGCAAAGAGAGGAAACGGGAGGAAATGGAACCCGTGCTGATATGGAGGGGAGAACTTGTGGACATCACTCCAGTAGTTCCAGAGATGTGCTGGGCCCAGGTGTTCATGGCTCTTTTTAATCTAATCCATCCAGATTAGCAATAGTCAGGGGTCATGAGAAAGGAGAGGCCTTTCCCCACCTTCTTTGTTTACCACCTGCACTGGCCTCTTTTGATCATCTACTAGGACCCCAAGTGCAGGAGACAAACCATCCAGGAAGCCACAGCAGCAGTCATGAGAGCTGAGGGTGACGTGGCACCATTGTTTTCCTTGCAGAGGCTTGATGGATTGGGTTTGTCTTTTGCTAGGTGTGTTGAAGTATGCTTTACACATGATTGCCAGTTATGACTGGTGGATATGGTGATCTAGACATGATAAAGTGACATCAATTATAGTCACAGTTCATGCCAATGTAGCTGCTTTCTTTAATTTGATACTATTCTATAGTTGTGCGAGATGTAGCCATTAGTGAAGGATATATGAGATCTTTCTGTATTATTATTATTATTATTATATTATTATCATTGGAAGGTATATGTACCTGTGTATACAAGTATACTTGTATACTTGTACACTCACCTATGCATACACATACAGAGACCAGAGGTCAGCATTGGGTGTTTTCTTCTGTTACTCTTCACCTTGTTTTGAGACAGAGTCTCTTACTGAACCTGAAGTTTGCCATTTTTAGTAGGGTGGCTAGTAAGGCTGGCCAGCTAATGAACCACTGCAATCTACTAGAATTAGAGATGCATGCTGCAGCCAGCTTTTATGTGGATGCTGTAGATCTGAAATCAGGTTTGCATGCATGCACAATAAACTCTTTACCCACTGAGCCATCTCTCCAGCCCTCTCTATATTTTTGAAATATTATGGCTCTGTGATTATAGATTGAATAACTCTAATCTGAAAAAAATCTAAAATCTCAAGTGTCCCCAAATTCAACTTTTTGAATGTCAAAATGATGTCACAAGTGAAAAGTTTATTTTCTCTCATCCATAACTTAATATTTTTTTTATACAAAATCACCTTCAGGCTGGTGGTATCTAAGTGGAGGCATGGGAAAGGTAAAGACTCTGTGGACTTCCTGGGTAGTCTTTCCTATTGACTGAACACTTACTTACCTAACACACATGAGGCCTTGAGTTTGTTTCCCTGGCATTCAGGGAAAAAAAAAACAACAACAAAAAACACTTACTTTCAGGCTAGGGTATATAGGTGATATATGAAACACAAATGAGTTTCACATTTAGGCTAGGATCCCATCCCCACGAGATTTCTTGTGTATATTCAAATACTTCATTTAAAAAAACATTCAGAATTCATAAGCACTTCTAGCCCTAAATATTTTAGATAAGGGATACACAAGCTGTGAGTTTATGGGTGTCACATCAAGAAATGAGAGAGAGAGAGAGAGAGAGAGAGAGAGAGAGAGAGAGAGAGAGAGAGAGACTGAGACTGACTGACTTTCTGTTGGACTAGTTTAGACCAAGAATGAGCCCACATTTTAATTCTCCACTTCTCATACTGTGCCTTCCATCTGTCTGTCGTTTGTGGTTTGGGGTCTGTGGCCTGTCTGCTGTGTGTGTGTGATCTATGTCTGTCCCTGTCTGTTGTTTGTTCCTAACAAAAAGTCTTTGTCTTGTATTTATTGAACAACACAGAAAACATGCTATGGACAAGGAAGGGGGTGCAGGGGTGCTTTTCTATAGAATCTTTTAACAGAGTTTCTCAACAGAAGAAGTAACTTTACTACCCAAAATATCACTCAAAACTACAGCCAGATGCCATAAATCTATAGCCATACTTTGCTTCCAACATCATTCAGGTATTTGTTATTTTAGGTCATTTTCAACCTGATGGCTGTTTTCAGCAAATGATTATGAGGGCACACACACACATTATTCTGGGTCAGAGTCATGGAAGAGTATACATTCATGTAGCTTAGGTCTTAAAAGCTGATCACAGGGAAACCATAGGCATGTTAAGGATTACATTGTTTTCTTAAAGGCAGGCTAAAAAACAGGCCAGGTGTACAATAGGACAGCAAGTTTAAGGGCATAATCTTAAATGCTTTCAAGGTATGTTATGAATTTGATTGCAAGGTCTGGCAAAAGTTCAGTGTCTTCAAAGGTAAGAGGTGTTTTCAGAAAAAGATGTTATCACAAAACTGTGTTTCAAAAAAAAGGTTCCAATTTATTAGGACCAAAATTTAAGAGCATAAAAGAAAAGGTAAAAATGTAAAGTAATACTGCAATAATAGCTGCTGTAGAGAGATCTGCTCTGGGCTACAAAATTTAGCTGGCAAGAGTTTACAAAGAAGTAGCATGTTTGCAAACTTTATTTATTTGTTCAGCAGCTTGATTAACACAAAGGAAAAAAAA
>CABHPQ010147976.1:0-28980 GCA_902168405.1 Peromyscus aztecus
ACACTAGCCAGTGTCTCTTCTGCATCTTGCCCCTTGAGTTAGTCTCTCTCAGGAACTCTCCCCAAGGTCAGAGGTTTCTCAGAACAAGCAAGAGACACTGAAAGGTATCCCCTTTTAAAAAGTTTGAGTAGATCTAAGGTTGGCTTGGAGATCAGGAGGAGGGCCTAGGACAAAAGATGACCACAAAAAGAGTGTGGTCACTCTTCTTTAAGAGATGCAATACATCCCCGATCTTTGATGCTTAGATATCAGTCCAACATAAGCACTAGAAATTAGCGTGATTTCTGGCTGCAAATTTGCTCCCTTTTATATTCCATAGACATGTGAGTTTCTGCAACTCTCTTCTGAATGGGGTGGGAACTGTCTAGGATGAACCAGTGCCATTTGTTATAATGTGGAGGACATACAAGTGATAGCCTGATTGACAAATCCACACACTAGAGAAGAGTTAGTACCTAAGCATCCTTGTGGCAGCTGCTTTGAAGTCATTTTCCAGCACTTGATCTGGAAACACCTCCTTAAATTTTCATTAATAGGCTGATAATCGAAGAGTCCTATATTAACTAAATCTACTTGGTCAACATATTTGCCACTAATATAGGCTTCTTCAGAAATTGCTTGTAAACCTAAACAATTAACTCAAACAGGTGCTCACAGCCACTTGCCAAGAGCATGACAGCACCGGCCGGCCCACTTTCCAAGCCCTGACTCAGGAAAGCATAACTTTTTCTTATAATTCCCCCACTTTCATTGAAGATGTTTTTTTTTCTCACATAATACATTCTGATTAAGGTTTCCCCTCCCTCTGCGCCTCCAAGTTCCTCCTCACCTCTCCTCCCATCCAGATTCATCTCCTTTCCATCTCTCAATTAGACAGACTTCTAAGAAAATATAACATAATATAATAAATATAATATAATAAAGACTAACATATCAGAGTAGGATAAAACAAACAGAAGGAGAAATGTCCAAGAAAAGGCATGAGAAACAGATATAGACTCAGAGACTCCCTTGTTTGTACATTCAGGAATCCCATAAAATCACTAATCTGGAGGCCATAATACATATGCAAAGGACCTGTAGGGTAAAAAGAAAGAAGAAAATATATAAATAAAATAAAGATTAAAAGTAAGATAAAATTAAAAAATAAATAAAGGAACGTTTGACATAATATTATGAGATGGGGAATCTCCAAAGATATCATAGAGTTCATCTTGTTCTGGCCATCAAAGCATGCAGTCTACCACTCAGAGTAGTTTGTTCCCCCAGTGAGACATTCTTGGAGAAAAATAAATGGCCCTTTACAAGTGGCAATTGCTTCTGGGTTAGGGATGGGGCATGTGTTCACTTGTCTCAGCCCTAGGACCCCATCTGGTGCAGCCCCATACAGGCTCTGTGCATGTGGACACAGTTTCTGTGAGTTCATATGTGCATCAATCTTGTTGATGTAGAGGGGCTTGTTTGCTCGGTGTCCTACATCCCCTCTGGCTCCTGTCCTCTTTCTGCCTCCTCTTCTACAGGTTTCTCTGAGAGGAGGGATTTGATGGAGATATCCTGTTCATGGCTTAGTGATCTAAGGTCTACCACTCTGCACATTGTCTGGCTGTGGGCTCTGTGTTTGCTCCCATCTGCGGCAGGATGATGGCTGAGCAAGGCCCTGATCTGCTTCCCTGGCAGGAGTGCTCTTGTACTTTTCTTTATCCCCGATTTGAATACTGGCCAAAGGCTTAGCACGCTTCCCCTGGGTAGTTGGGCTTTTTCACGTTGTCTCTAAAGCCCTGACTCCTCTTGCTACGTGATTGCTTGTTGATCTCCACTGCAAACACCATGGCTTCCTCTTTTTCTCTTCTCAAACTCCTTTCTCCTGGCAGCTGCCAAGATTGAGTTTGCTTGCCATATTGTTTTACATTTAAACTCTAATAAAATTGTCCTCTAGTGAAAAAAGAAATTAATCCAATTCAATTAATTAAAAAGTAAGTAATTTAAAATTTCCTACAAATTTCTCCTTTCTTGATCACAATGGTGTGTCTGTAACCATACCATCCTCATCACAAAACTTGACAAGGTATGAGAAGTCTAAGGTTTCTTTTTTTAAAACCTTATTTTCAAGGTAGTATGTTAACCTTCCAAAGTTTTATAGAAGACATAAAATAAGTAAATTTTACTGCTTATTGAGATAGAAATGGCCAGATGTACCATTCGCTTCTGTAAGTTCAATGAACTAGCCAAGGCTAGGCACATTGTTGAATTTTTTCAGGGTAATAACTGATTGTCTTTGTTCTTGACAATACCCCAGAAATGTATGGACAGAAATAGCCTGGGAAGACAGAGAGTCTGTCTGTCTGCTGAGCAAAAGGCAAATAAATGTGGTTTTAGAAGATGAGGATGATGACTGTCAATGGAGCAATGTAGACATAATCCCTGACCATTAAAAATTTCAGGCTCCTTAGAGACAGTCTCTCCCACAAACCAGCTTGCCATGTACAGGGAATTCAGGCCAATACTACTGATAGTGTCATGCTCTGTCCCACAAAATGTCATATGTTGGGAGCTTGGTCCCCAGTGCAAAGACGTTGAGAAGCCATAGGACAGTTAAGAGTTGGGGCTTTGTGGAAGGTGCAACTGGCCACTCTCCACCTCCTAACCTCCTCTCTAGTGTTGATCTCTCCTTTCACATGCTCCCTGATCATCGTGATGCCATCTGTTGCCAAAGCTGAGCTGGTACCAGCATCATGCCCTTGAATCTCCTAAACTCTGAGAATGGCACTGTTCAATTCATTTATATTTCCACTTAATTGTTCAAAGATCATTGAACTTTTGACTTAGAAGGAAACTAGAATTCATTTACTTTAATGATCAATTCAATGCACTCTGTTTTTAAATACCCCTTACAGATTTAATCTTTATTTTAAAAGCATTAAATATATTAGAAAATAAGCTAAGGAGCATAAGAAAAATTATGTTGGGTTATATTGGATCTAAAGTATATCCTGTATTCTGCTTTTCTTCTATTCAAATGATGAGCTGAAGTCGTCCCTGGGGTTGTCTTTATGGTTTCATCTTTTAACAACAACAACAACAACAAATTCTTTCATTTGACATATTTTCTAGACTCACAACAGTGTCAGCTTCTAGGTGTCTTCTTCCCTTCCATATTGCACTGGATTTTAACACCATTTTCAGTTGATGAGTGATTTGGTCAGGATGAGACTATGGGAGAAGTACACAACTAAATGTCTAGGCTTCTTAGAACTGAGCCAGTTCTAGCACTATCTCTAACTAGACATGTGGCTTCAACTCATTTGATCTCTGTGTAAAATGGGAAGAAGAACAACAAATCTTTTCTGCTGTACTTTGAACCTTTCTCCCAAAGAGAATGAGTTGGAAACTCAGTCCACAACCTAACAGTGTTGAGGGTCAAAGTCTGTTGAGAGGGGTTTAGATTGCAAAGGATTCCCCTTCGTGGATGAATTCACGTTGATTATGAAAGGGCCAGAGCATGCAAGGTTATTAGTTTTCTCCCCCTTTTACTTTGTACCATGGCATGCTGTGGAAAGAAGGCTCTTGCCAGATGTCAGTACCTTGATATTGAACTTCTCAGCTTCCAGAATCATGAGAACCAGTTACCTTTTCCTTAAAAACATCTATTCTGTAGGACCTCAAAAAGCCACACAGAACAGACTAAGACTCCTTCAGCAAATTATTAGATTAAAGGAGGTAACAATGTTGAAAGTTTAGCCCGGCACTTGGTCCAGAGCTAATTGTGAGGAAACCAGATGAAAATGCTAAGTGTGATGACGATATCAACTCAGCAGAAAGCGGGCATCTGAAAAACCCAGGATGCTGCTCATAGAGACTGCTAGCTACAGGGTTTTAAATTCTTTCTTCTGTCCTTCTTCATGTCATTTTTATATAGTACCTCACACCTCCTTCAGGAGGGATGACGGATGCCAGATATCGCTGCTGCGTCTTCACCTGTGAAAAGCTAGTACGTGGGAGGAGAGGGTGAGTGATGTGAATGGGAAAGGGTAGTGTTTGGATGAGTGGACAAAATAAATACACGCTTTGCCCAGGTGTGATTTCTGCAACCTGACATTTTTTTTTTTTAAAGCAATTCGTGAAGCTGGGGTAACTAATCTGACCCAGAGCCCTATTAGGAAAAGTCAATATTTTTCTCCCTGTTTTACAGATAGAGGAACTGAGCCAAGACAAGGTAAGTGTCTTTGTCAAGGTTATATAGAAAGTCAGAGCTGAACAACACATTTATTTCTGAATATTGATTTCAAAGCCTTGGGCTGTATAATTCTGAAAATGAAAAAAATTACTGGAAATACATTCTGTATGCTAGATGATTATAAAATAGAATAACTCAAATATGATTCTAAAAACTCCCAAGTCATTGTCACACCTTTGTAAATCTCTTACTTCTAACTTTATTACACTGGTGGTTGGTGAAGCATGAAAGAAAGGAAATTGCTGATTGTATTGATAAAGCAACCTTTGGAAAAGGCTGAGGGAGGTATTGCAGAGGAAAGGCATGATTGAATGCACTTAAAATTTAAACCTGATGCATCTTAATAGTCACTTGAAATTAATAATAATAATAAAAATGTCCTGGAAACATCTCTGATGACATCAAGGATGTTGCTGAATTTCTTTCTCCTGTAGCATCAGCTGCCCTGCATCTCTGAGTCCACAAGGGAAGCAGGGACGCAGCTAGTGAATCCATCACAAATTGTAGTAGCTCTTGTCCAGCAGAGAAGAGCCATTTATTTCCTGTGTGAAAGAGGGTGTGTGGATAGATACTTTAATTAGAAGGGTATCTAAATTGAAGGAATAGCTAACTCTATTTCCTTTCTCTATTTTAGTCCTCAGCCTCTTGCTGAAACGTGTGATCAAGCTGCCTCTGGAATCCTGAAACACTTGAAAATGGCACAGACAGATTTTTTTTCCGGGCTAAATTTAGCAGGATAGGCAGAATTTTAGTAGTCTGTCTCACCCACTCGAAGTTAATTTCCCATTTAGCATTTGTGCCTGCTAACTGGCTGTTGTTTGTGTTGAACTCTGTGGTTTTGCTTTCCAAGAGAAAGGAGTTAGGAGTGGAGTACAGTCAGCCCCCAAACAGCGCCTATGCCAGGATCAAATGCTATTTTCATCTTCTAGGGGGAGATTAAGCCAGGCTTGTACAGACAAGTCCGATACAAAAGCCGTCTCGAATGTATCCACTTTAAGTAATGCTATTTCACATAAGTTTGCAGCACCAAATACTTTATCTAAAAATTTCCCAGTTGCTAAATTTGGTGGAAAGAGTGATATTCCTTTTGGATAACGGATAAAAGGGTACTATCCTAGCGATATTTGATACAAGAAAAACAGCTTCATGAAGACAGCTAATTTAAGAAAGAAAAACCTGTCATGCATTGGTGCTAGTTTCAAACACCACCTTTGCTCTAAACAGTGGCCACACCACCAAGCCACAGTCTATACTTGCTCACAATAGGAACTGGATTTTACTTGGTTGGGAAGTTCATTATGGTGACTGCTTATCACATCAGAGTCCAAGCAGCCTGGTTTTCCTTACTGTCCCTCTTTCTCCACAGTAATCAGATTATGCAACGAAAAAGGAGCTACCCCCTTATCAACTCCATGGCAAATGCCCTGGACAATCTGTTCACATCTCTCACTCAGGGCTCATCTTCCAATGTCTGCTGCCTGTCTGCAGCTCCCTAGCAGCTAAAGCTTCGTGAGCCTGCCAAGTCTGTCTGAATAAGCCTGGTGGGGTCCGTTTTTCCTTTCCCTCACAAAAATCTTTTGACTGATTTTCTGAACTGCTCTCCCTCTTTTATCCCTGGCTCTTTTTTTATGTGGTGTGTGTGTGTGTGTGTGTGTGTGTGTGTGTGTGTGTGTGTATACATATAACTTCTGTGGGGGAGTTAGGGATGTGTGTGTTCTGAAGATGGGGACTAGGTGGGACCATTAGACTAATTTTATCTATTTCTATTCTCAGGCTACAAAACAAAATTTAAAACATTTTTCTGATCTTTGTAAAAGTAGAAGGCACTGTTGATGCTGTATCCAGGCCAGTGGTGAGCAGAGGAGGGCGGCATTTCCGAAGTGAGTGACAGAATAAATGGATATCAGAACTTCGGGATTTGGTGTCTGTGAAATGTAAAAGAGGCACCCATGCTTCTTAGTAGCCTCTGGAATAATGGACAACACAAGAGGCTAAAACCTGGAGGCCAAACTCCCCCGAACCAGTAACTTAGCTTGAGGGATCACTCTTACTTGGGACAAGTTTGCATCATTATTGTCAGATTTATATCTGTAATATATTGTGGAAACTCTGATCTGTAAGAGAACTTTTTCCACAGGAAGTTCTCTGGTAATGGAAGTGATTTTTCTCCATCAAGGCTTGATAAACTTGCCGGACGGTGGCGGTGCACGCCTTTAATGCCAGCACTCGGAAGGCAAAGGCAGGCAAATCTCTGTGAGTTCGAGGCCAGCCTGGTCTATAGAGTGAGTTCCAGGATAGGCTCCAAAACTGCACAGAGAAACCCTGTCTTAAAAACAAAAACAGCTATTGGTTCATAGTTCTTGTGTTTCCATTCATGTGGCTATTTGTCCCTGTGCTTTTTCCAATCTTGGTCTCAACAGTTCTCGCTCATATAAACCCTCCTCTTTCTCGCTAATTGAACTCCCGGAGCTCCACCCGGGGGCCTAGCCGTGGATCTCTGCTTCCAGATCCCTCAGTCATTGAATGGGGTTTCTAGCATGACAATTAGGGTGTTTGGCCATCCTATGGTGTTTGGCCAAACGAATGGAAACACATGAACTATGAATCAATAGCTGAGGAGCCCCCAACTGGATCAGGTCCTCTGGATAAGTGAGACAGTTGATTAGCTTGAACTGTTTGGGAGGCATCCAGGCAGTGGGACCGGAACCTGTCCTCAGTGCATGAGCTGGCTGTTTGGAACCTGGGGCTTATACAGGGACACTTTGCTCAGCCTGGGAGGAGGGGACTGGACCTGCCTGGACTGAATCTACCAGGTTGAACTCAATCCCCAGGGGAGTCTTTGCCCTGGAGGAGATGGGAATGGGGGGTGGGCTAGGGGGAAGGCAGGGGTAGGGGGTGGGAGTGGGGGGCGGGGGCGGGAGGGGGGAGGACAAGGGAATCCGTGGCTGATATGTAAAATTAAATTAAATTATAAAATAAAAAAATTATTAAAAACAAACAAAAAACCCCCCCAAAAAACCATAAACAAAGACTTGATAAACTTAACTACAGTCTAGAGCTAGGGCTCCTAAAACCACCCTAGGAAAGAGGCAGAGCTGAGTGGAGGTAATTTTCCTAAAGTGTACATGAGACATAAACTCCAGTGTCTCCAAGGAGGAGTTCAGGATGTCTATGATGAAGATGGGGGATCAGGTAGGACTTTATGTCGCTTCATTCTGTACCCCATGTATAATGCTAGGGTCATATCTAACAAGTATCTTTGATCCCAGCCATCTGGAAATCAAGGCAGCAGCCTCAATGGGGACACATACAGAGGACAGGGGAGGTGTGTGACAAGACGGGATCTTGCTGGCAAAACACATTAGTGCTCAAAATTTTCCCAGGTATGTTCCTGGGGTTGCTGGCATCAGATTAACTTGCATACCTGATTAAATAATAGATTTATGACTGCATACAGCTCCAGACAAATCAGGATTTTCTATCGATTGAGGGCATGGGATGTTTTTTGAAGAATTATATCAGTTTGCAAGGGCTAGTATAACAAAATTCTTCAGACTGGTGGTCCAAATGACAAAAGCTTTCCCTCACATGTCTGGAAAGTCAAGATCAATCAAGATGGTAGACGAACTGGGCAGTGGTGGCACATGCCTTTTATCACAGCACTCAGGAGGCAGAGCCAGGTAGATCTCTGTGAGTTCGAGGCCAGCCTGGTCTACAGAGTGAGATCCAGGACAGGCACCAAAACAACATAGAGAAACCCTGTCTTGAAAAAAAAAAAAAAAAAAAGAAGATGACATAAGATTGGGTTTCTGTCCTTGGCTTGTCAGTGGCCTCTTGGTACTTCACACGCTGCCATCAGTACATTCACATCTGTATGTCCCTGTATGTCCTCATCCTCTCCTTTTATAAGAACACCAGTCACCTGGTGCTTGCAGCTCTGGGATCACCAGGCGCATCTGTGAGAGGCATAACCATACAGGGCAAGGAATACCATGTTCTTTTGAACCTAATGTAATGACTCTTTCCTTCTAAACTTAACTCTCTTATTAGGAACCTGAAGGACAATAAAACAATTTAATTCTGGAGCTTTGACAAGTTTACTAGCATACATTTTATTTTGTCCAGCACAACAGATACCATTGTAGGAAGACTGCTGCCTGATAGAGACATCAACCTCGCCCCATCCACTAACCAATATAGACTGAGCCTCCATGTACAAAGAACCAACTTGTTATTAATATAGCCTAACTCCTAGCTTGGCAAGTAACTATGGAATATGGAATTTGCTATATGTTCTGTTTTGCATGGCAACCAATATTGAATTTTCATTGTCAATGCCCAGTAGTAAATGCTGGGTCTTTAGAAGATAGTTGGACTACTCCATTTTAGTGAATGGGATCAGTGTTCTTATAAAATTAGTTTTATGCAATATCACCCCTCTGTGACATTATGTCTATATGAGGATGTAGCATTAAGGAACCATCTTGAAAACAGAGTGGTTTTCATCAGACACTGAATCTGCTGTCAGCTTGACCTCACGCCTCCCACCTCCAGACCTACAAGAGGTAAATTTCCTTCAAACACCAGTCTGTGGTATTTTATAGCAGCAAAGGTTGTACAACTGCCGAATTAATCATAGGAGATTTGTTTATGCCTGTGTGGTGCCACCTTTCACATTATATCACAACAGTGTTTACATACTCATTTTTTTCTTTTGCTATGTAGAAACTCTCAGGAAAGGGGAGAGGAAAAAGTATTAGCCTTTATCATGTTTTTCTGTAAAATATTAACATAATTACTTTTGAGTTAATGATGACTTTATTGACAGAATGCCTTTAGGTTTGAGACTTGTCAGAAGAAAAAAAACTCTGCCCCTTCATCTCTCCTAACCTCACCACTGGATTATTCACGTTTACTTCTAAGTGTGGAAGAGGGATGCTTTCGTCTGTCTGCAAAAACTGAAGAGCTACCAAATGCAAACAAATGTGTGGATGGAGTTCAAGTACACAGTCTGGAGATGAAGTGGTGGCCGTGACTTAGAACAGTTATGAAAGAAGTATAAATGGTATAAATTCTGATGAGTTGTGACATCCTTAAAATTAACTGGCCAAGTTTCAAGAACAACAGCAGAAGCCAGCATCTACTGGGCACACATAGTATACTGCTGCTTACCACATTTGTCTCTTCTTCATTATTAACAGTGAGGATGCTGTTTGCTTGGCATCAGCTATGTCCTGAGAGATGATGGGCTTTGGCCAGAGAAGAAGATTCTGTAATTTAGATTGTCCACTAATGCATCTCTCAGAATGGATGTAAGAATAGCTTTCTGTGGTTTGAAAACAATGAGCAATAACTGGAAGGTGCTGAGATTTTGAGGCGGGATGGGGACTGGGACTGAGGTAGAAATAGACTTTTGAGTGCTGTAAAACAAAGCGTATGGGAGATTGTTTTGGACTGAACTCTGGCACTGAGTCTCAATAGACCTGGCCAACACAGAAAGGAATCATTGTGGCAGATGTCCACAATCAAACTGAACTTAGAAGAGTGACAATTTACTCCAAACCAGGAAGGAGATCCACAGCAACTAATCATGGGGGCCAGTCATCCTGTTTGGGTATACAGTGGTGGTTCCCTCTCCTTTAGGGACACCAAGAGCCTAATGTTAGCCTGTTTGCTTTCGTCTTGTGTCTTCCTTGTATAAGAACCCAAATGAACCCTTTCTCCCCTATGCTGCTTTTGTCTGAGTATTTTATTACAGCAACAGGAAGAGAAGTGGACATCAAGCTCCTCTGCAAAGAACAGGCTTCTGCAGCACCTGGCGGAGCACCTTTCCATGTTTTGATTCAGGAGTTGCTAATTAAAAAAGCAATCTGGTTTTTAAATTTGTTCCATTGAAATTTTATTATTTGATATGCCCCTTCCTAGATAAAACTAAACGACTAGACAGGGAACCAAGAGGGATGGCATGCCTCTCCTTTACATTTGGAATATTGCAAGGGACTGTTTGTAGGGTTGTGTTATTTTTGACCATAGATTTACTGGTGTGCCCGTTGAGCTCAGGAGGTCATTTTGACAGGGTTACATTTACCTTGTTCTCCAAAGTACATGTATAGTTCTCTTTAAGTGTTCAAGTACTGACAATGCATTTACTCAAGCATATTTTGGAAATGAGACTTAATTACTTCTTAGCTTTCTTTTTTTTTCCTAGCCTTGCCCTCCTGTGATTACCTATTGTCCTATATTTCCTAGTGAGCTCACCTGCTCTGCCCCCTTGTTTATCAGAGTGGGGTCAAATTACTTCATACCAGTAGGACCTTTTCTACATTCTTCTTATATTTTCTGAGGAGCAGAGTACAAAACAGGAACATAAAATTGCTCAGTAAAGAAGGTATTGCTTGCTCGGAAGTTTTAAAAAATCTTATAGCAAAAATCCCACAAGGATCTTCTAGACTTTAACTCAGGCATTTAACTTGTCACAAGTCTTTTCATGAAAGTTTTAACGAAAGCATTAGGTATTAAAGTTACCAGTTCCCTTCTCTAAAAAGATTAGCCCTGTTTTTGCTAGACACAAGAGCAAACATGAGCCCATCGAATTCTCGCCTTCATCGCCTAGTAGGTCCTTGCTCTTGAAGCTAGTTGTGAACTGAGCTCTCTTGCTGTTCAAGTACTAAAATGTTTCCACGTGTGTGTCAGATCCGGTTCCTCAGCAGCTTTGACAGTCTTCTTGCTGCATATCAGCCACCCACTCTGTCCTCCAACCACCAACTGGGAACCTTTAGAGCCACAACCCTGCCTCCCCACCACTTTATACCACACAGTAATAAGGAGAAGCATCTCTCATCTTAGAAAATAATTAAGATGTCTCCTTTCCCTTCTCTTTCTCATACTCAGTGTTTCTGAAATGTTGGTCCGCAGCCAGCCACCAGCTGTGCTAATACAAACCACAGCAGTATCTTTGTTACAGTCTTCCGTCATCAGCTCAGGGTCCTGATGATTGCATTTGAATATGTACACCATTGCTCTCAAGAGGACTGGAATGGACTTGTTTAAAAATAACCATCTCTTTCCCGTCTCTGCTAGTTCATTCTCAGTAAATGCTCTATGTTGGAAAATGGTTTTGCTTTTACGGTGACTGTGTGGGGAAAGATTTGACAAACATTGCGTATCGATTATTGTTGATGAAAGAAAGGAAAATTAACCATTAGTTTTTTTTTAATTTAATTGTTGGCTAGGTATTAAATTTAAGAAATAGTATTAATGAATCATTTATTGAGAAACCAGACCCTTATAAATGCCAACATCTTGATTGATTTCTCAGTAGCTTTATATCATTGAATCACAGAATCTTGGGGATAGAAATAGCTTTACAAACCGTCTAATCCAGTCTCTTCAGTTTCATTTCAACAATTAACAGAAGAATATACACCTTCAACGATATTAAACTTCCTTTATTTTTAAGATTAGGAAATATAATAGACTTAATTTTGAATAAGTTACATTTACAAAAACTTGCAAAAATAAATCAAGAATTTCCATTTTTTTCCTAGCACAGTTTTGCTGTGGGATGGTCTGTATGTCAAATTGCTCTGATTGGTCAATAAATAAAACACTGATTGGCCAGTGGCCAGGCAGGAAGTATAGATGGGACAAGGAGGAGAAGAATTCTGGGAAGTGGAAGGCTGAGGCAGAGACACTGCCAGCCTCTGCCATGACAAGCAGCATGTGAAGACGCCAGTAAGCCATGAGCCACATGGCAAGGTACAGATTTATAGAAATGGATTAATTTAAGATGTAAGAACTAGATAGCTAGAAGCCTGAGCCATTAGGCCAAACAGTTTAAGCAATATAAGTCTCTGTGTTTACTTGGTTGGGTCTGAGCGGCTGTGGGACTGGCGGGTGACAGAGAATTGTCCTGACTGTGGGCCAGGCAGGAAAACTCTAGCTACACAATTTCCTCTGTTATTCCTATCATAAATTAATGTGGGGCATTTGTCATGATCAGGACACCAAGCCTGCTATGGTATCACACACTAAAGTTGATACTTCCTTTGGACTTCTTCGGTCCTTATCTAATGTCCTTTTCCTGTGATGTGTTCCATTTCCTCAGAATGTATCTTAGGCCCTTCTCAGTTGTGCCAGTTTTCTTTTTTGTGACCTTGGCAGCCAAAAGAAGTACTGCTCAGGAAATTTAAAGAATGCTTCTCAAGTGATACTTTAAATTTTTTTTTCATGTTTTGGGGAAGACACAGAGACAAGTTACCATTTTCTCATATGCACTCTCAAAACGACTTTCCACTATTGATGGTGACTCTGCTCACCTATCTGGAGTAGTTTATTGAGTTTATCTCCCATGGTTACTCTTTTTTACCCATTTCTATGGTATACCCCTGGTACAGGAGTGTAGGCCCCTACAGAAATTATTCCCCCTGGATTAGTCTTCTGATAGGAGATTTGACTGTTCTCCTTTATTTGTTTATTAATATATCACTTTATATATATTTTATTATTTATTAATATAATACTTTATATAAGTGTTGGATGCATGGACATTTTCCTACTTTGAGGTATGATTTAATATTATTTCATTAATTTTGCCTGTTAAATATTTCCAGCATTGGCCATTGAGAGCATTGGCTTCTATGCTCTTTTGATAAGGAGCCATTGTTGAAATGGTTTTTTAAATATATTATATCTATATATGTAATTGTTGACTGAACATGCATATATGAACAATTAATTAGTCATGTTCAGTTTCATATTGATGTCTCCAATTCTAAGCCATTACACCATAGATCTTTCCATACTTTTCCCATTGCTTCTCTTTGACTTCTCTTTCAAATAGTGAGAAGCATTTTCCAACACCTACCAACCTGTATCCCTGTGGAATAGAACTTTACCAATATTAGCACAGTACTTACATGTAGTTTCTTCTGCATTTGGTCTTAAAGACTTCTGATTTACAAAGTTACACAAGTCAATGGCATTTACCCTGTCAGTGAGAAGATTACTTCCTTTATACGTTAGTAGTACAACTGGGGATTCTTGTTCATAGTTTGTATTCTATTTTGGGTTTTCTAACCTCTTAAATGATTTTCAAATTTGCATTTATTATGTATTTCTTTCATCTATAAACACCCATAAAAGTTTATCAATACATTATTCCATTTACCCATCTTATACTATCAATCAGGATGGTTTCATTTACCTAGAATATCTGATAACTTTGCTCATTCAACACTCTTGTTTTCTTTCTTCCTAATCCCTAGATAACCCTCTTCAGAATGTGCTATAAGTAGAATGATTCAGAATGATCTTTCTGTACTGATTTCTTGCCAATGCTTGAGATTTCAGACACACATATGACTCATCCATGATTTTATATGCTCTGACAGCTCATTTCTTTTGTTGCTGGGTAGGTCTGTATGGTATGGGTATACTGCCATTGGTTGATCTACTCATTTACAGAAGAACAGTGGCTACTTCCAGCCTGAAGAGACACTAATTAAAGTGTTATGAACATTTTTGAGTACTATGTGGGTTGTGTAGGAGTTAATAGTGATCTAAGGCTTCTTTGTTCAATCTTTCAATGACCCACATCAAAAGAATCTGCCACCTTGAAGGTATGGTTGCTAAGTGTTACCTGGTTATTTATAAAAAATTTGACAATGGGGGAAAGAGAGAAGAAGTAGAAAGTTGTGCTGTGGATTTTGTGTGCAAGGTCTGGATTTGGTATATACATTAATTTGTTCACATTCTTTGATGGGAAGCCAGTTTAATGACCCTATTAACTATAAGGGAGGCTGGACATGTGCCCAGAAAGAGAAGGAAATAAGATTGGTGAACACATAGCATTATTTTGCCATAATGCTCCTATTTATTCACAAAATATTTGTCTTCCTCCTATACATAGGACACACACATCTTTCTCCAGGACTGCCCCCCGCCCCCAATTCCTAAATTCCACATAGCTTCTGCCTCCAGGTCAAAGTCTAGAACCACAGGCTTAACGGCAAGATGAGACGTGGCTTGGTATGGTGATTTTTGAATTCTAAAGATAGCCTACGGTGACAGAGTGGAGGAAGTCGG
The DNA here is from genome assembly GCA_902168405.1 of Peromyscus aztecus. NCBI lineage: Eukaryota > Metazoa > Chordata > Mammalia > Rodentia > Cricetidae > Peromyscus > Peromyscus aztecus. Next base: position 14,321 of record CABHPQ010147976.1, read on the forward strand.
CAGAAGTACTACTCCCAATCAGAGGAGTAAGCACGGAACAAAGATGTCCCTCGTACAGAGCCACATGGAGATTCTGAAGGCCCAGTTTGGGGAAGTTCCTCTGGTGATGGAAAGGGGACCTTCTGCTCTCTGGTAGGAGCTGCACAGATCCTGGGTTTCTTCTTCAGCTGTTTCCTCCTGCTCCTCTCTCCTTAGGAGTCACATTTGACATGGGCATTTGGATGCTTTTGTTGGTAGCTCCTGCACATGTAAGAAAAGATTGATGAAGCAATGGAGTCACAAGAAGTCAGTCATTTGCCAAACCCAGGAGCCTGGTTTCTTTCATGATAGATAATACAATTCCCTTAAAAACATAATGGACTTCTGACCCATCATCTTCTGGTCATTCCCCATGCTCATATCCTTACCACGAACCTCTACTACACATGATTCTCTATTTTATTTCTCAGTTTCTCTATCTTTTGCCAATTTATGTATCTCCTAACAAAATGGTAGCTATTTTGAGGCTATTAATCTTGAAAGGGAAAGACACATTCTTAATTTGATTTTGCTGTAACCCTGGGCTTTAAAGATTTCTTTGGCTCAAAGCCTGTCTCAATCTTAAATCTTTAAATCTTAAATTAAGATATAGAAGCAGTTGACTTTCCAATCCTAGCCAAATCTCTAGAAACTGAGTGATTTGTTTCACAATACACCTTTTTCTTATACTGCCAAGCCAAACTTAGCCAAGGTAACCAATACATACCAATTTATTATCTTATCCAACTAATTTCCCCCCAAAATGGCCCCTTCAGTAAGCCCCTGACCTATTTTCCACATTAGTGCAATTTCTCCAGTGCTTTGCCACATTAAAACATTGATTACCACTCTTCTGGCACTGAATAGTGATTTCTCTGTTAATGTCACACATTTTAAGTTTGTGTCACAGCAGCATCCTGTGTCAATGGTATTGATTTGAGTATTAGGTAAGATAATTATTAGAAATGCTGATTTTCAACAAAAATCCCCAAATAAAAATCTCAGCCATTTAATCCACAATAACAAATTAATTCCCTTTGCCATATTCTTACAAAAGTCTGCCAGAAAAATTGTTCCACCTAGCTATTTAGAGTACTAGATTGACAGTCAAATTGCCATCACAACCTGTGACTCACAAAGTCACCTTGAGCCTCAGTATCCAGCAAACCAATGAGAGGAGAGATCTCACTGATGTATCTACTGTCCACAGTCTACTGGCCCCCAACTCAACCATTTGGTTTCAGTTAGCTGCAAAGTAGGGTCAAGTATGTGCTCTAGCACTATGCATGCATATCCAAGAGAATGAAGAAATTGATATGGTCAACAGAGACCACTGATTTTCCCATAGTCTTCCTTAGTTCTTATCAGGTCAGTGATAATCTTGTTGCTAATCTATGGTATGAGGTGTTCTATGAGAATGCTGTAATTTGGATAAACAGAATTTGGGTTCCTGGTACATTTTCTCATATTGTTTTCTTAGAACACCACCTATGGCCTTCTTTTTCAACACCTCCTTCTCCACCATTCCTATTCCCACTCTTCTTCAGAAGGAGCAAGTTTGGCTATGCACTTCATGTTAATGAAGATGGGACATATTGATCTTTTATAGTGCACCACATAGTCAGTAATATTACATAATTACTGAGTATAAGTCAAAAGTCAAATTTTGTTTTTGTCTTTATGTGTCTTTCTTTCATTGCTTAGCTACACTTTTTCCAGAAATCCTGTTAATTTACGTGAAAATAGCTGGACTTCACCACACATGTATTCTGGCTTTCTGATAAATGGACACTAAGATGAAGAGAGCCTTCTTGGTTTTGTTCTTCCATCCGTAGATTTTTGTCTTCATCAAATATCCAGAGAGTCCTGGAACACAAACCATCTGTAATTTGACTCACCTAGACTTTTATTAATTTATAAGGCATACACTGAAGATAATGATCATACTCCCATCATCCAGATATGCCAGGCAGCTCCTGGTGATAAGCTTCAGCAAACGACTCTCTTCTCCCAGGATAGACATCAAGATGTCAAGCCCTTTAGACTGATACATCTTGATAATCAGTGCTTTAAAAATACTGAATACTGCATAATGAAGATACAGAAATGCTGGAAAGGCTTGGCAATGCTTCACCCTAATTGTCTCAGGACTGAAAGCCTGGAATCCCCCAACAGCTGGAAGCTGCTGCTATGGAAACCTTAATGTTCCATCATCTGAGAGATTAAAAATTGAGACTATTAATGGACCCGACAGTAGTTTGCATGTTTCATTAGTAAAAAATGCCATTATTCTAGAGCTCAGGGGAATTGGATTTTTGAGTGATGATTTTATTCTTCATTAAAATAGCTGATAATTTGAATGAAATAATAAAAGAGAGAAAAAACAACTAAAGAGGAGGAATGAGGACACTTTAGAAAATCAATTCTACTTTCCCCAAACCTTTTCTTGCTGGTTGGTTATCCAACTGGGCACAGAGAGAGCCGTAAGGAGGATAATAAATAAGAAAGAGGCTGATCTGATACCCTCTCCTTTTCTAGATAGGTTTGTTATGAATCCCCTCTCCCCCCCACAGCATGAAGGTGAAGGGAGTCCAAGGATATAGAGCACAATGCACTGAGGTAACATGTAAAGGCTGAAGGGTACACCCTTGGTTAGAGTTGACAGTAAAACAACTTCAATGAGTCTCAACCAGAGAGCATTTAAAACAAGAAGACAGGATAAAGAACTGCACATCGTTAGGCTAGATGCTGCTTTCTAAAACTCTTTGTCCTGGTATACCATGAAAAGTGACCATAAAAGTCTGAAAAACATGACTATTGTACATGACTGAGAACCCAGGCTATGGAGTTAGAGCATCTGGATTTCACTTGAGATTTTGCCAGTGCTAACTCTATCCAAGCCACTTAATTCCCCACTCATCCATTTGCATGTCTGTGACACAGGGATGATAATAGCAGAGCCATAAGCCTGCTATGCAGATTAAATAATTAAGGCACGCACGGCAGTTGCAATATGTCAGGCACATAGAAAGTGCTCACACAAGAGTTAGCTGTTGAAAATATATCACTAGTTACTTGAAGGAATTGCATCTTTTAGTCATGGAACATGCTCATCTTTTCCAGTTTACATTTGTGAATAGAGTTCATTGTCCTGTTTTATAAAAGCATTCTGAATTTTCCTGTTAGCTACAAAATACATCACATCTTCCAAATATCTGTTGAAACCCAGATGCAGGTTTTACTTCTGTCCTTTGATACTGGAATAATGGGATTGTCCTGCCTCATGAATTTCTTGCAAAGACATTGTAAAGACAAATGTATTACTAATCTTTATTTTTGTAAGCAATGGTTTTTGTTCTGCTGCTGCTGTTTGCTTTCAGTTTCCCCAGAAGGGCTGCATCCTTTCTGAATGGACCACTGGGGTTCCATTTATTGTGGCAAAACATTAATTCATTAAATGGTGGCTGAAGGTTACCAAGGACTCTAAAATGGAAGACACATTTCCAGAGGCCAGTCCTGGGAGAAGAGGGCTCTCCAAGACCAATATGCAGTATTGCTTTGAAGGAATCAGTCAACAGAACACAGCATAAAGTCTTGAGTTCCCTCTGGGTCTTTTAGTAAATGGTACCTTTGGGAATCTGAATACATGGGTCTCCTTGTTTCCTAAGAGGAAAAGACATGTAGAGAATCTTCTTTTAACACAGAGGAACTCTGTTAGATGGAACCTATTGGGAACAAAGGGGTACTGGACACTGAAATGTGAGGCTAGTTTTGTCCATTGAAATTCTTTGCCTTCACCAAAGCCCCAGATATGGAGAACGAACTCAGAAGCATAATCTCATCCTACTTTTCATGGATGTTGCAGTTAAGTACAAAGCAAGTGATGTGCATCAAAGGTTAGAGTTGAAAATGATCTAATAGTCCAATCTTTCCCCCAGCTCTATTTTTAAAAAACTAGAGTGCTGAGGCTCTGGGAGATTGGAAGGGACAGGGGGGTGATGATAACGACAACTTCAGTTTCCTGAGCATCATGCTGTAACTGTGCTGGGTGCTTCAGTGAGTGGGTCATACATTGAACTCCTGGCATACCCACTGTGGCTCTGTCGCACTGGTCTTGCAACTCCTGTTGTCCTGATGAAATTGAGACAGTGGAAAAACCTGTTGACTAAATTACCAAAGGTAATCCAACCAGTAGCTATTCTAGCATGTTCTCCTCAATGACTGGAATAGAGACTTTCACTTGCTTTCCCTTACCTCATCTTCCTTCTTTGTGTCATCCAAGAGCCTCACGCTTGCTTCTTCCCTTTGCAGTGCTCACCTGGGGTAATGTCAAGCCTGGGTATCCCAGCTTTCTGCACTTAATTTAGAGCAGTTCCCCATCATCCCACATACCCACATGAGCTACTAGCCCTATTGACCTTTCTCCAATACATTGACCTTTCTCCAATACATAGAATCTGCCTCCTCTGTTCCTCCAGTGCCCCCACCCAAGTCCAAGCCTATCTACAGAAGTAGCCTTTAAGCAGCCCATCAACTTCCATCTGAGTCTCTATACTGCTCCCTAGGCAGCAGTCAGAATAATCTTTTAATCATTACTCAGATCACAACTTCCATGTTCTAACAGTTTGTCACAGGGTGTACAACAAACTTGCCCTAATAAAGCTCCCTTCTGCTGATTCTCCTCAACTTAATCATCCCCTGTGTGCTCTCTCTGCCCTAGACCAACCAACAGTCTTGCTTCCTTGGGCCCTCGCAGTTCATTTTTGCCTGAGGGATTTTGTGATTGCAATTTCCTCCACTGAACTGTTGTCAGACCAGTCCACACTTGGCTCCTTCTTGACGTTCAAGTCTCAGATCAGATCTCATATCACATGAGAATCCTTTCTTGGGCGTTTGGTATGAGCACCTTTTTATGACAAAGATGTCAAAGAGAGCTAGTGATGGAGTTGACTTGAAAATAAGATTTTTTTCCCCTACTCTTGTTATTCTTTTCTTCTTTCAATTCCCTAAAGTGATCTCCAAATTTTTTTTATTGTTGCTACTGTTTAAATTCCAGAATTCCCAGTCAAATCTTCCATATTATCACCTTCATTGGAATTATAAAAGTCCAATGACATGAAGGTAGAGTTTCCTTCTGTGATTTCCAGGCTTGTGTCTTCTGTCGCTGGCTGTTCCTGGGAGCCAAGGTCAGGGCTGCTCTCCACTGGATCCCCACTCCACTGACAAGTGGAAGCCAGCTGTACAAACACATGTAAGTATATGCCCCATGCAGCACAGAGGAGAAACTTCACGACTCACGCGTGTCTGCATTTTTCATGTTCACAAAGTCAGCTCTTATGTCAGAATGGTCAATTGTGTGCTTGTTGTCTCTAGGAAAGAACCAAGGCTTAAGTGATGCCTTTTTTTTGAAGCTGCACTCTGTGCTAGGTGGGTGACTTTACCTGTAAAATCTCTAAGGTTCAGAGAAATGGGGAAAATATCTAAGTTTCCATCTGAGGGATACCACTGCCTGCATTCTTTCCAGCACATTGTTGCCTGGAAATAACACATGCATTTGAGTAGCTGCCCTTTAGGGATAATTTGTGATCAACATATTCCATTTCTTTTGCCCATCCTTCCTCAGTTTTAGCATCTTTGACATGTGCCCACTCAAGGCTTCTCTTTGCTTCTTAGCCAGTCAGACAGACATGTGGTATAACATGGCCCACCCTAAAGACTGAGGAAGAAGGAAGCATGTTCTTGTTTTACTAAAGAAACAAAGCTTAGACCCGTGTAGAAGAGACAGAAGAGTTGAGGAGATGTTCTAGGTCCTTAACGTGAAGTCCATAAAGTGCATCATGTAAGCAGCCACTTGTACATATGTACTTGTGGATAGCCTACATCCTTGTCTCAATCCTGTGACATGTCCCCACCTTGGACCCTGGCTCTCTGTGTAGGGCCAGCTGCTGAGAGTATTCACTCTGCTCCTGCCTCTGACACAGGTTCCATCATGCCTTGTAGCCTCTTTAGATTCCTGCCTGGAAACAGCCATGTGCAGCTGCTATTAAACATATAAAAGAACATTCTCTTTAACAGGTTCCTCAGCTGCTTTTAAGTACAAACATTTTTTTTTTTAAAGAACTAAGTAGCCTGTTAGCTTGGTGTTCTTGTGTGACTCCTGACCGTGGGAGTGGAGTGTCTCTGACTCATCTGCTCTTGGGACCCTTTTCCTCCTATTGGGTTGCCTTGCCCAGCCTTGATATGAGAGTCTGTGCCTAGTCTTATTGTATCTTGTTATGCCATGTTTGGTTGATATCCCTGGGAGTTCTGCTCTTTTCTGAAAGGAAATGAAGGAGGAGTGGATCTGGGGGAGAAGGAGATGGGGGTACTGGGAGGAGTTGGAGGAGGGGAAACTGTGGTAGGGATGTTTTGAAAACAAACAAACAGATAGACAAACAAACAAAAAGAACTAGGTAGAAGCTGTGACTTCTTTTCTGTCCTGATGATGTAATGAGGCAGTATTGCCTGGTCACTGGTCATACTCCAGACAGCAATCAATAGTCATTATCCTTTTCTTGGCTTGAATTTCATTTGCTGAGGATGCTGTTCAGAAGCTGCACACCCGACTTGCTGACCTAGATGCATCTGTGGAGTGGACATCATCAGAACCCCGGCACTGGCGAACAGGAGAAGCAACGAGACAACTTCCATTTCTCCAAAGGTCAGAATCTTTGCATTTTAGAACACTTTCTTGACCCCCTTTAAAAAAAAAACCATGATATGCAAAGTGCTTGCCTTGGCAGCATACATATTAGAAAACTCTGGAGCAGAATTTGTGTCAGGGTAAATAAAGGACACACGGCTGAAACAATATCAGTTCTTGAAGCAATAAAAAGTGGACATGGAAGAATATTTGCATTTTTATCTTCCAACTTGAAGTTGGATCGAGTTGTCTTGATCCTCCATCCCTTCTTTGACAATGCATCTGAAATGTGTTACTTTCTGTTACTCTGACATATTATCTCTGGGCATCTTGCTGCTCTTCTCTATTTTGCTCCATACTACTGAGACTATATTCAGCTGTGTCCCCACAAAGTTCTGCAAAGAAGGAGGCTGGGACTGGCTTCTTTGGGGAGCTTCTAGGGTTGGCTGAGGATGACGGACTCCCCAGTGCACCTCTACATGAATGGTCCTTCTTGGCTGCACATGCCTCTTTGACAGGTGCAGTGATGGTCATGTGATTTTAGTACTGCCAAAGGCTGTCTCCAGCACCAGAGGAATGGGTGCAAACAGCATGCCCCAACATCCTTAGCTTGGGACACTTCTCCCTCTTCTTACCCTGAAAATACCTTGGTAGCCAAACCTACTTATCTGAAATCGTAGCATGGGTACTGTCAGATCCTACGTGATACATTTGTGAACAGACAGCTTCGGCAGCATGCTGATTTGGGCCTTTAAAGATACAACGGCCATATGTTTTCTTTAAAATATTCATCAAATGGGTCATTTGCTAAAATATTCATGGTAGAAACCACAAATAAATGATGACTGGGTTTTCTTCATTTCCTATGTGTTAGACACTGTTTCCCAGCTCTTTGTATCTCACTCAGTCCTTACAATTACTCACTGACACATATGTTTTCTTTACCCTACTTGAAAGGAAATTAAAGCACAGAGAAATCAATTAGATCATCCAAGTCCACTGTCACCCACTGTGGAGGGCTAGGATTTGATCCACGACCATGTGAGCAACCATTATGTTGGCTAAAGCTACTCTGTGTTTTGTTTCTGTATTGGAAGTTGAACTCAAGGTATTATGTATGCCAGGTGAGCACTCTGCCAGAGAGATATGTCCCAAACTCTATTTCTTACTTTTATTTTAAGTTAGGGCTTTGTTAAATTACCCAGGCTAGTATTGAGCTTACTCTGTAGCCCAAGCATACCTTGACATTGTGATCTTCCTGCCTCAGCCCCGTGAACTGCTGGATTGCAGGTGTATGCCACAGCATACAACTCTGTGTTCTGACTGCACTTTCAGACAATGAAGTCTTTAGCTGAGCCACTCTTACGGACTGTCCCACATATGCATCCTCAGAGAACTACACAAGCTGGATAATTCTAGGACGGACATTAGGGACATAAATTCCAGTTCCTTGTAGATTGTGAGCTCTGTGAGACCAGCAGCTATCTCCTGCCTTGCCCATCCCTGTTCTTCAACACCTCGCAGAGGTTTTGACAAATTGGAAGCCAAAATAATACATTTATATTATAAATGTTTATACAGCTACTCAATAGGTGTTGAAACAGGAAGTCACTAATCATATATTGGAATTCTTTACCTGCTGCAAAGCCTCAGATAGGGAGATTAGTGTTTGATGTGCAGAAATATTTTTTATTACTAACTATTTGCACTTAGGAAGGGGCCTAGATAACAAGGGAAGATTTCAAATTATTTATCCCAGCCAGAGAAAAAGCACACAGTCTAAACTTAAGAGAGTAAAATTTTATAATCATTTTAGCCTAAAAATACCAGGAAAAGTAAAAAATTGTGTTTGAAGATTATACTTAGTGTTTCTCATCTGTCCCTATGGGGACATTAACAAATTACAGGGGACAAATAATACCAAATAAATATTTTTAAATGGCAGGATTTTAAGGACAAAGCAAAAAAGAGCAAGTATGATCCTTTATATTTCATTGGAAAGGAAGTGCACAGTTCTGTGGACAATCTGGTACACTGGAGGCATGAACCTTTGAATATTAGAGCTGGCAAAATCATGGGAGAGAAGATATCTTTGGGGATCGAGACACTGATACCACCTTAAGTGGGAGATGTGATTAAGGCAGAGACAAGAAACTCTAAATGTGAGTTTTAAAAGTAAAATGAAGTGTAAAGTCTTGTTGAGGCTCTGTTCTGCAGATGTTACCAACAAAAGGGCATAGATGGTATCCAGAGTGAATGCAATCGATGCAGTATCTGTGGAGAGAGAGGATGGTTTTCCATGGTCTGGGACGGAAAGTAGAGGAGATGTTTAAAATTGATGTAAGAAGGATGTGACACTATTAAGACTATGGTCCAGCTTCATTTATTGTAGGAGGTAGAAGCCAGTCATGGGTCAGTGGGATTGGTTTACCTCAGGTACAGCCAATGATGGACATATGGCCTAGCGATATGGCAAAGGCAATACTAAAAACCAGTTGCCACAATTCTAAACACTCTCAATGGGAAAATACCCCCCATTTATAAAAAAAAATTGCTTTAAGATCTAAATTAATAAAAATGATTACTGTTTTATTTCAATATGTAAATGCTTCCAATAATTCCCTTTTTAAAAAGGCATACTTGTCCATTAATACAGTATTCTAACAAAGGTTAACTGAGAAACCTCCAGATATAATGTTGGATTCCAGCACAGGTAGCTCAGTCACATGACTTTGTTTCAACTGCTATGCATAAATAGTAGAGTTTGAATGATGACTGTAAACACAGCTAAAGAGAATTCTGGTTACTTTCATTTTATCATTTCATGTTACGAGGTTTTAAAAAATTATCAAAGCTAAGACTCAAAGCAGAAACTATAGAGACCATTCGTTATTGTAACAAACGGACATACTAATGCTCCTCCCTTTTCTTTAAAAGTTTATTTCAAATAAATTAAGAACACTGAGAAAACAATCCACTACATTCCTCCCCTATTACTGGCCTATCTATTTTTGGCACAATTTTTTACATAAACATCAATAAAGACAATTTTCACTGATTTTTTTTTCTAACCATTATTTTCAACTCATGTCATAGTTTTTACTGAAAAATCATCTTGTCTATGGAGCTGGAGTTGCTGAAAAACTGATTTTCTTTGGGTCTCAGATACAATACAGATGTTACTGGGTAACATGTGGATAGCTATGAATGCTTGGCAAATCTTTCAAAACTGTTATTGCAAATGAAGCTCAAGAGACCCTGAGTGAGGAGGATGCCATCAGTTACATCTACTGCCTGCACTTGTTCCTGATCCCTTGACAGAGTAGAGGAAGAGAAATCGTAGCCCAGCTCCATACCACACGAAAGTCTTCATATTCAACTCACTAAAGACATTTGGGTGAGTCCCTCTGCATTTCACACATGATTTATAGCATTTCACTTAGGGTGACCTTGCTCAATGCACATGACACTGGCCAGTGGTTTGTTCATTTTTATTCCTCAGAGATGGTGAATTGATGACATTGCCAGGGATGTACTAGCAGTGGATATTTGGAAACCAGATACCTGTTAAGCACGAATAGTACTTGCTAACTATCACTATTTCCCAATGCAAAGAAGGAAAACATGAAGTTTAATAAAGAAAATCATTTTCCTTTACTCTAATAAACATCAGCACAGTAACCAATAGATGTGATGTTGATGTTTACCTTCCCTTCAGAGCTTAAACTTCCAGGTAAATTTTCTCATATTCAATTGTGAAATATGACAAAGCTAATACAATTGAAACATTAAATCGTTAAATATGACTCAGATATTGACCAAAATCATCTAAAAATTGGTTCATCAGCATCCTCAAAAAGTCTGAAATATAAGGACATTACCATTATTGATTTACAAAGAACAACTTCTTTGTAAATCATCTTCTATAGCAAAATATCTGGCTTGGTGAAAAATTTTTAAAACAGAGCAGATATGAACTTTCTGGACTTTGAGAGATGCTTAAATATGTCACATGCCACTTTATCAGGAAACTGAAAAGACATGTACATCATCATCCAACTTCTGAATTAGGCAAAATTTGAGAGGAATCAATCAAGTGTGAGGGTAATAAAGGCCTAGTGTAAAAATTAGGGCCTCTGATAGTCTTAGAACAGTTGTGTCCTAAGGGTAAGGAAGGCTGCAGAGCTGGGAGGCTGGGGGGATGGTCACTGGTCACCTGGCTCTGAAACATGGATCTTTTCAAAGGTTACTTGGGGAAACTGCTGATGTTCTCAAGTCTCTCTCGATAAGCTTGCTACTATCAGGGACTCTGAAAAGTGTCTGGGATGCATGGCTATCCTTCTTAAGAATAATAGCCAATGCCCTCTACCACCCCAATCTTGCACCAGACACTCTCATATGCAAACTCTAACTTAGTATTACCCAAAATAGTTTTCCTAGTGTCAGTAACAAGAGGACAGATGATGCTACATTGCACAGAAGCCATGTGTCCAAAGAGAGACTGTCACTTATATCAAGGAATAAATCAGACTTTGGCATGTCCCCACATAAAAGGATTTTATGTTGCCTGTTGATGGGAGATGTAAGCAGCCTCATTCACTTCCCCATGACACCAGCTGGGTGATAAAGCAATGGGCTGAGCAGCACATAGGTGAATTAGAATGGAAAACTAGTTCCTGAGAAACTTAAGCTTCTCAGAAAGTGAAATCATATGGGTAGTATGGATAAAAAATGAAAATGTACTAGGGAAGTATAGTTTTTTAAAAAAGCTAACTGTGATGAGGGAAATGAGAACCTTCTAGACCTCTTAAGGGTCATCTGATCTCACTTATCTCTCCAGAAGTATACTGGTTATAGAAGGAGCTGCAACTTGAATAGATTATTCCAGAAGGAAGAAATCATAAGACTCCTTAGTGCACATTCATCTCGGTCCAATGTCGAACTCTGTTATGTTGACTCAGAAATTGGTCTTTAAAGGTAGAAGTGGGCAAATCTGAGATGGCGACACACATTTTGTGCTAACAGAATGCCAACTTATTAAATTTCTATGATAAATGGAACTTCCAGAGAGCAGAATGTTGCATTAGTTTGAATAGAACATTTGTTTCCTGTAAGCAGGTGGCATAGAGAGCAGAGTCTGAGGGGAAATGACTCAGATGTTCAATGACAGCAGGATCTCAGGGTTCTGTGGCCTTCACCCAGCAAGAGACCAGCATGATCCAAATAACCTGGTTCACCTATCCTTTCTAGAAGTCACACTGGTTCTGTCCTGGTGTGATTCTCTGTTAGTCTCTCTCATTGTGCTATCACGGGGGACCGAAACACCTGTCCAGTGTAACCATCTTTATTTTGATGTGTGATCTGGTCAGATGGTGACCTTGACAATCTGGGTACTCCTCCCCATCAAAACCATCCAGTTTGGGCCATTGTGTATTGATTTTATAACTTCACCCCAGGAGCAACTGTATAGACCTTATTTTCTGGCAATTTATTATTTAAGAGCACATGAGATATGGTGTGTCTATAATTTTAGGAAGTCTACTAGTCAGCTGAGGGAGCTAGCCATCTCTTTTCAGTGTCCCAGAAAATTCTGATTAAAAAAAGAATGAAGCATTGCATGGGATTCAAGGAAAGCCATGAGAATGATTTATGAATCTAAGAATGACTCGTGTGGGAAGGTCAAAAGTACTAGAGTGAGAAAAGGGACATTTAATAACTGTTTTAAAGGTACTATATTTTTACATGTAAGAGATTGAATGTGTTTAAGTTTAGAAGAGTTAGGACTGACATAGAACTTCCCTTTTGTGAAAGATGAGTAAGCAACGAAAAACTTAGAGAACCTGTTCCATGGAGTTTGAAAAATGAAGTTATTTTCATTTATTTTAGTCTATCATTCTTTGTGAAGGTGAAGGAAAGGACCACATAGCATTTCATTTCCCCCCAGGTCTGAGATTCCTGGATTAGCTTTTTCCAGAAATCAGGTGATGAATCCTTCCACAGTTAGGTGCCCTGAGAACTTGAGGTGATGACCCAAGCTGAAATTCCTTTTGTGCCTTGGCTTAACTTCTTTTTAATAAGACAGTGATGAGATCATAGAGACTACTGCACATCTGTGTGCAGATTTGGGACCTCCCCAAATGTATACATCAAGGAAGTCCTTTAGTAGTTAAAGAATTAAGATTACAAAGCAAAATAAACCCTCCCTGGCAGGAATATATTTTTTTATTGGGGCAACCTAAAATTTCTTTACAATCCTCCACAATTAAATACATAGCAATGAAGTCTCTAAAACAAACAGCCCATTTTCCAGGTCCAGACCTTGTCATACCTACAGCTATTTGAAGAGCAATATCATGTATGAAATATGTACAATTAACCACAAATTTTCATGATTTTCTGCTTCTGGAGATTTTATGCTAAATAGTTTGAGAAGTATGGAAGCCATATGTGACACCTTAAATACTTCCACATGGACATTGGCCACTGAGAAAGGCTCCTCGTTGCCTGGCATTCTTGGCAGAACTCTACAGTTGGTAGAGCCCATGTGACAGGTGGAGCTGGGAGGCAGCTGAGCTATTGAAGGAGGAAAGCTGTGGGCCTGGCACACAGTTTAGGCATGAGTGAGCATATTTGTTCTATAAGAGAATTTGGGAGGAGAGGAGAGCCACTGGGGAAGGTATCCAAGTGGTCCTCCACGTACAGCATTGTTTTGTTTTTTTCCTCTAATGTCTCACTTGGATGCCAAGTGACATGTTTTGTGTAAGCCTGAATATTTTTTAAGCTTGACTTTTCTTCCCCACAAGCTGTCAGTTAAGGTTGGCCCTGGACACCATCACCTGACTTTTCATTTACAAGTTGCTTGGAATCTTGAGACTGACAGAGAGGTGGGCAGGGGTTGGGTGAGGCTGCAGAGCTCAAGGAAAGGATGCTTAGAAAGTTAATATGGACAAAGACTACAAACCCCTTGCTGGGGTCACCACAGGCCCCCAGGGTGATGAGAACCCTTACCTCTTGAGGATTCCGCCGTTAGGGATTCCTCAGCGCTCTGCTACTACAGTTCTAAATATGAAGAGCAACCAAGGTTGACATAAGCAAAACCTTAGTGAGCCTTCTACTAAACAATACAATCTTTTCCAGTTCTTGAAATCTTGGGGTAGAACGGTAGAAATACTTTTTCCCCATTTTGTTCTCTCCTTTCCTTTGAAGAAGGTGTTAAATGAACTGAATTCTAGACTCTATATGGCACGAAATACAATCCCAAGAAAGGTAACCCACCACTGCATCTAGACAGGAAAGTAACTCCTTGCTACCTACCCTTCTGAGAGCAAGCAATCTAGAGCTGGTCCTCCTGCATGGACATCCACAAGGGCGGTAGAGAGCTGGGAAACAATGACAGTACAGGAAGCAGGAAACGGTCATGGATGTGGAGGCCGAATGTGAAGGCACTCTTGTTGAGACTAGTGAATGAGCAGTTGACAGCTCCTAATTTCCTAATCCATACAGCCTGGTGATGCTGTGTAAGAAAATGTTAAATGAGCCGTGGCCTAAAAAGCATGGGCAAGAATGGGACATAGAGTCCCTCAGTAAGTAGTGACTATAATTATTAAATAATGACATAACAGTTATTCATCAATAAATTATTGACTTTAGTGAAAAAGTCTCTTTCCTACTATTTTCTTTCTTTTTGAGCACTTTCTTACTTTGTGATATATATATATATGTATATATATATATATATATATATATATATATATATATATACATATGCACTTGGCAAAATACCCTGAAAAGCATCCAGCTAGCCAGCTCAGTTTATGGTGCTCTTCCCTGCATTTATTCATGCAGTTACCTGGTGCTCCATTGTGTGGATCCACAATGGTGTCTCTTACATGTTGGTGAATAACTTTGTTAAATGTTCAAGGTCCCCTCCTTAGGTTTGTTCAGTTTGCTTTCTTAGCAA
>CABHPQ010147977.1:0-22609 GCA_902168405.1 Peromyscus aztecus
AGTGGTCACCAGCCCAAGACTTTAATTTTCTCATGACTACTTCTCAATATGTTCACAATTTTTCCCAAGCTCCAGAAACCAGTTTAAATCCATCTGGACAGGTTGGATCTACTTCAGAGCCCCAGGCTGGAAGGGATGATGGACAAGCCCAAGGTACCAGACAATAACCCACCATCCCAGGATTCCTGCTTACCTCAGAAGCCCCCTTCCCTACCCTCCCCCCCCAGTCAACCGATGTCCACCAAGTCAGCTGGAAGCAGTTTTTCCAGGAGAAACAACACCCGTATTCCTGTTCACCTGCTTTTTTTTTTATAATAAGCAAAGAGTCTGGAATGTTAGAATTCTGCCACTCCAGCTATATGTGCAGTTCAGTAGCTAAGCAATGGGTCTTATGTCTTACGTCCTCAGTGCACTGCATGATTGCACAAATGCATGCAGCAAGGTCACACAACCAGCGCATGCATGGCATAGCTCTATAAGCCCACCTGCACATGTGCAGGGGAATCCTTAAAAATGTGGACACAGACTCCTCTCTCCTCTTCTGCTCTTCCCCCCCATCTCCTGCACATGTCTCTGCCCCAACCCTGGCCACACTCTCTTCTGCCCCCTTCCTCCCAATAACGCTCTGACACTGGGTTTTGTTGTGCCGCTGGCCTTTCTTTGCACCGTAAAAGCACTGCATTTAATACCAACCATAGAGTTTTGTCACAGAGGAATAAAATAAATGGACAAAAGAGCATGGTGAATGAAGATTCCTTTCCCTCAGATACCCCATGCCTGACATAGCATTTTCCTCAGGACTCTGGGGGGAATTTTCTCAGGGTTGGAACTTGGGAAAATTCCATTAAATGGCACCTGAATAAAGTTGCTACTCAGTGGGAATTCACCTGCCTCAAGAAAGATCCCATGGGTGAGTTGTAGTTTACAGGGAAAAACCCATAAACCAAACCCTGCACATGCCTCCAATCAACTTGTATAAGAAGAATTAAATAAGCCATCCCATGTCCAGAACTACAAACAGAAAAGAGAAAGTTCTCAGAACCATTTCCAGCTTCTAGTCACTGAGGAACAGATGAGGCCTCTCAGTCAACATCACAGGAGTGGTACTGCGCTATCTGCTCTGGTCCATGGTTCTCTGTTCTCAAGTCTGGCAATCATTTTTGTGCAGCCATACAGGTCCTATTCTGAGTTTCTAGCAGATTGCATGAACTATTTAACTGTCAATTTTTTCACTTACAGTAAAATCATTAGACAGCAAGTATTATCTGTTGATTTCTACTTTGTCTTCCTCAACCTGTTCTGCAAAACACTGGCTTTCTCCTCTTCACTTGCTAAGAGGAAATAGCTGAATGAATCAGTGAGTTTCTTTTCTCCAACTAACCACAATATCTAGGGTCTTTGTTCTCTCTCCCTGAATCAGCATGAGTCCTCTTCAGATTTTGACAGTATCAAAGTATTTTTACCCTTTTACCAAATGTTACTTTCTATTTAGCATCAGAATTTAAAATACCTTTCTTAGGATATTCTGAACCTTTATAAGTGACATCATTATCCAACCCTCTGCCCACAATATCCACCTCCATCCTATACTCCACAATCATAGGCAATACAGTTTAGCAATTTTTATTAATATGACTATTACTTATTAATACTATTATCTTTATTGATGTAATAAATTTTCTAATTAAGTTTTCTCAGTCTTAAAGAAAAGATAATTATCAAAGACCCATTCCTAGTAGTTTACAGGCAACTTACATATCTGTTCTTACTACTCATTGTTTTGGAGTTTAGTTGAGTAACTTGCTATTTATGAGGTTTTGTACATTTTAATTGACTTTCTCTCTACTGGGAATTGAACACAGCATCGCGTGCTAGACAAGCAGTCTACCACAGGTCTGTAGCTCCAGCCCATAATTGACTATTTCTTAGTTTTTCCAGACAGAGCTTTTCATTTGCATGTTGCATCCTTCAGTGGCTAACCCCCTAATTTCTTCCCACTTTATGGTGCAATGCTGTGCTGCTTCCTGGGGATTCAGCAGCTGTCAGGTCTGAACTTTGCATTGTCAGTGTCTCCAAGCTGAAACAACTGCCACTTCTGAAATTCTTCAATTGCATCAATATTACATTTTTAACTATTTATCTGCAATATATGTCAAGTCTACTTTGTTACTGTCATGCTTTGGTCTTTTGGTGACAAAGTAAGGCTTAAACAATCTCACTCATTTGTAGAAGCTACAGCACCTGAATGTTTCTTGTAACAAAGTAACACCACTCACTGGAAAGAAAATCATGGCTTATATGCAGTTTCCTTTTCTTGACTTCAATGAGCCTTTTCTAAACTAAAGCTCAACTATAAGATTTTGTTAATTTTCTTTATTAAATGTACCCTGTCCCCTCAGTTTCAGCAACTGATGAGCAAATTTCATTCCAATGTATACTGTCCAGCTGTGAGAGTAGCAGCTCCCATTATTGTTCACTGCTTGCTCATTCTAACCACTGACTTTGTTAAAAAGACATAACAGCACACAGACCTTTATTTTCAAGCACTGTTATCACTAACAGAAATAGGACTCCCTGGAAACATTGTTACATCCCAAGGCTGCAACATGGAAAATACCAAATTGATATGATACAACTTCTTATATCAGAGAAAGGAAACAGAAATGCTCCCAAAGTTACAAAGGACTAACCAGAAGATCCAGCAGCTGTCTTGAAGGGACTCTTGCTCATTAAATCTAGACTGTTTTTATCATCATAATAAATACAGAAGGTCATATATGGCAGTCTGTTGAATTAAATATGAATTCTTGTATCCTTTTAACAGATGCACAACTAACTAAATGGAAAAGAGTGATTTCTTACAGCAAAATGCCACCTAATAATCACAGAAAGAGATTTTTAAAACCACCTTTTTATATCCATCCTTGTGAAATTTATTCAAGCAAGAATCATCAATGGATGTCAGGTCTAGTGGCAAAAAGTTTAAAACTATATGTTTTCCCTTATAAAAGGGAAAATTTATATAGCATCATTGTATCTTTGTATCTTCCCACAAATCACTATTACTTCCCAAAGACAAAAACTAGGGCTAACAGAGTGGGACCCTGCTCCCACTGTAAACAAGTGGTCAAAAATAAGTCATCAGTATTGCTATACCCACAGGTCTCTGCATCACTCCACCCTCATCAAAGAATCTTCTTCTTGCAGCAGATGATAATTAA
Source organism: Peromyscus aztecus (assembly GCA_902168405.1). Taxonomy (NCBI): domain Eukaryota; kingdom Metazoa; phylum Chordata; class Mammalia; order Rodentia; family Cricetidae; genus Peromyscus; species Peromyscus aztecus. Next base: position 3,222 of record CABHPQ010147977.1, read on the forward strand.
CACAGAGACCCACAAGAGACCGTGGGGCACTCAGCCCTAAGTAGGATGTCTATATCAAAGCACTCCCCTCAAAATGAAGAGATCTCTGTGGAAGAGTAGGCTGAAAGGTTTTAAGAGCTGTAGATGGTGGATGAATCCAAGGAAAATATATTTCTTCCAGACAAAACAGCTGCAAACAGCAGCTCCCAGAAACCATGATAGCATGCACAAGACCTGTACAAACTCAAGCAAGAAAAAATCCCAGCATGAGGAAGGGGGTATAGACACAAAATCCTACCCCACAGCAAGAAGCCATTTGCAGTTGATGCCTGCTGGGAAAGGGAAAATGGGTTTTCTCCAATGAGACAAACTGAGTACATCAACCTTAGTCCAGAGCAGGCCTCATGATCAGGAACGAATGGACTCCATATTTTTTTGTGTGCTTTGTTTGGATGGTAGAGTGATTGTGGTTTGGTGTTTTGCCTTTTTAAGTTTTGTTTTGTTGGTTTTTGTTTTTATGTTTTTGGATGGGTACGGAAGTGAGGGGAGCTGGGAGGGCTTGGGAGAGGGGACAGAAAATGATCAAAATGTATTGTATGAGAAAATTTAAATAATAAAAATGTCATCAACAAGGTATATGTTCACATGTAGAAAAAATGTAATTTTTATATAATATTTCACCAAAGACATAAAACTTGAAGATTATCATAAGAAAATATCAGAGGAACCCACATATACCTTCTTAAAATCAACTATCCTAGTATATTCAAAAATGTCAATGGTATAGAAGAAAAAGAAGAGCTAAGGAGCTATTCCAGCTAAAAGAAGAAGCATATGAAAGCTAAATTGAATGCATAATCCTGGATTGAATCCTGGACCAGAAAAACAAACCATAAAAGAAAATGTATAGTCAGTTTTCTCCAACTGAAGAGAGCCAACAATAAATCACTTCCTGGACAGAATTAACTGAAGGCAGCAAGCCCCAAATTCGACAGGGTTTGTCAGCAACTGGACTGCCTGAGACTTGGTAATGTTCTTTCAGTCTGAAGGCCAGAAACCTCAGTCTCCTAGAAGAGTTGATTGTTTTAATACAATACTTTTATTGCTTCTTTGAGAGTGTCATACAATGTATTTTCATCATATTCATACCCCTTTCTTCCCCTTAACTCCTCCTAGATTCAGCCCTTACCTCTCTCCCAAATTCCTATCTTCTTTTTTTTATTAACATAATTCTTTTTATTGATTTCTTGGGAATTTCACATTATGCATCCCAATCCCACTCATTTCCCAGTCCTCTCATGTCTGCCCTCTACCCTTGTTGCCTCCTCACTCCCCCAAAAAATAAAAAAGAGAAAACATTTTCCTTCTCCATCTCTCCCACCTCTCCATCACATATTCATTTGCTGTAGTAGCCTTGAGAGCTATGGTGTGTCACACAGTATATTCTTTTGTCCAAACAGCTTTACTTGCAAATGTTCATTGCAATGAGTCATTAGTCTGGTTCAGGGCCTCTGGCTTCTGGTACACCATCAATACTGGACCCTCACTGAAACTTCTCTTGGATATTGTGCTGTTGCCCCAAGTCATGGAAATCCTGCAGCTATGGTTCTGTAGGACTGGTCCCTTCATGCACTCCCACCCAGTCCAATTTGGGCTACAGATAAATTCATGGGGGTGAGGCCATCCTCTGGAGCATGGTCAACTTACCAAGAGCCACACTCTTAAAGAACTGACTCTCCCTGCAGGGGCTGACAGTTTGTTTTAGTTTGCTTCTCTACTGTTGGAATAAAATACTGTCCAAAGGCAACTTAGGGGAAAAGGATTTGTTTGACTTATAGGTTATGATCCACTATGGAGGGAGTCCAAGGCAGGAACTCAGAGTGAGAACTTGGAGGAGGGAACTGAAACAGAGACCATGGAGGCTCTTTGCTCACTGGCTTGGTCCCCAGGACTTGCTTAGGTTGCTTTCTTATACAACCCAGGGCCATCTGCCCAGAGGTGGCCCTGCTCACAGTGGGCTGGGCCTTCCCATATTAATCATTAAGAAAATGCTCCAGAAATTTGAGCAGAGGTCAATTTGATGGAAGAAATTCTTCAGTTGAGGTTCCCTCTTCCCAGGGTACTAGAGCATATATCACATGAACAGAGTCCCCTAGTCAATTTGACACACAAGCACATTACAACTAAACCATAACCTTTCCCTTTCTTGTTTAGTTCCAAGATCTTGTGTTAATTTCACAGTATAAAACACAAACTAACTTTTAAAAAAATCTCCCCATCTTTAAAATTGTTACTACTTTAACAATCAAAAGTCTCTTTAAAAATCCAAAGTCGCTTAACTGTGGGCTCCTATAAAATAAGGAAAAAATACATCTACCTTCTTGTTCTGAGAGAGAAGAATCAGGGCACAATATCAGATCAAAGCAAAAACAAACTTTGACAGTAGAAATAGCTCAGTGTCTGACATCTGGAACTCACTCATGATCTTCTGGGTTCCAAAGAGCTGTGTGGCTCCTGTTCTCTGGTTTGCCATTCAGCATTCACTGCTTGATTTATAATCTCAGACCAGCTCCATTCCACACCAGCCAATGCCCTTGATGGTCATCCCACAGTCCTGACATAACTAATATGCTGTCCAACTGCAACTGAGGCTACCCTTTTACCAATGGCCTCTCAAGGGTTCTCTTCAGGGACTCTGACCCAGCTTCATGATGCCAAACCTTGGCTTCTCTCCATGATCCCTTTAATCCTGTAAATTTCATGTCACCAAAACCAGTAGCATGTAAGAGAATCTTATACATTACCAAGTTCAGATCCCAACTTGAGATACAGTACTGGCCCCCTCTGGACCACAGCTTCTGTGTACTGCTTTGAAGAAATACTTCCTGTAAGATTTCATAATCTCTTGTTATTCATAGGTAGTTCTTCAGCTCCAGCTAACCACCACCAATTGGCTGAGTAAAGCAAAAGTTTCATGTGAATGGCCATGGTGTCCTGTTTGATCTCCTTTTTAACTCTACAAACCAAGTGTTCTGATATGAACTTCTCTCAACATTCCTATTGTCAAAGATCCATTGATAGCTCATTAAACTCTGAGCATTTAATGGTTGTTTCTAGTTCAAAAATAAAAAATACCTCCACAGTCCTCCCAAAAACCTACATGGTCAGGACTATCACAACAATCCCACTCTCTGCTGTGAATGTTTGTCCTAGGTAGCTTTCTGTTGCTGTGATAAAGTGCTAACCAAAACCAACTTGAGGAGGAAAGGGTTTATTTGGTCTATAAATTACCCTCATCTATCATCAAGGGAAGCCAAGGAAGGAATCAAGGCAGGACCCTGGAGGCAGGAACTGAAGCAAACACCGTGGAGGAGTGCTATTTACTGACTTGCTCTAAATGGTTTTCTCGGCTTGCTTTGTTATACAACACAGGACCACCCAGAGGTGGCATTACCCATAGTGAGCTGGACCCTCCCACATAATCACTGATCAATAAAATGCCTCCATAGAGTTGCCTACAAGACAATATTATGGAAGAAATTCCTCAATTCAGGATGTCTCTTCCCAGATAAGTAGTTTGTGTCAAGTTGCCAATATGACAAGCTTAAAAGAAAAAAACTTGCATGTTCTCCTTCATATGTGGCTCCTATCCTATAATACGTGTGTGTGTGTGTGTGTGTGTGTGTGTACAAACGTGCATGTGGGCATGTGGGTACAGTATAACATATATAAAGAAAAGTAATTATTAGGTGATGAGGAAGGAGGGAATGCAGTAATGGACATATGAGTCATGAAAGGGTAAATATAATTGTTTTGCTAGTTTTAACTCTGTCACTAATTTTTCTTGTTTTTTTGTGGTGGATGAGTGTGCAAAAACACAATTGAGCACTCCACTGGGACTTATTCTCTGCACTTTGGTCAGTTGTGAATGTCTATAGTAATCACCATGCATTGCAAAGAAACTTCCCTGATGAAGACTGAGCGTTGCACTAGTCTATGGACATAAAGGTACTAATTTAAAAGACAGTTTGAAACTGTGTCTATTTAGTAGATTAATAGTAGTAGATTAACTTCTAGGGCCTATGAGCTTCCCAACCATGCTTTCTTGGTTTGCATGCTGGAAATAGCCTAGATGTCCATCAGCTGATGAATGGGTAATGAAAATGTACCTATACACACTGAAGTTTTATTCAGCGGTAAAGAAAAAGAAAAGTGTGACTTCATAGGTAAATAGATGGAACTAGAAAACATCATGCGAAGGGATGTAACCCAGACCCAGAAAGATAAGTGTTACGTGTTTTCACTCATACGTGGATATTAACATTGAATCTTTAGATTTCTGTGTTTAACTTGAAGCACCTGTAGCATCCAGGGAACTAGAAAGAGACCATTGGTGGGGAGGGAGAAGAAAGATCTTAAGGGAGAAGGATAAAAGAGCAAAGTGATGTGAAAGGGAAAAGGAAAGTCATGGGAAGGGCGGGTTTATGTGGATGGGCATTTGGGTAAGGGATAACTAGTACTTAAAACGTTTGAAAAATCCATATGGAAACACACACTCATGTGAAGCCTATGTAATGTGTGTGTGTGTGTGTGTGTGTGTGTGTGTGTGTGTGTGTGTGTGTGTGTTCAAATCAAAGGGCTTAATTGGAGTTACCCTACAGAAGTCGAGGGCTAGTCTTTGTTCTGCTCAGTTCTTCAGCTCAGTGTGTGGAACCCACCCATGTAATCTGCTTTCTTCTGATATAAATGTTAATCTCATCCAACAGCGATAAGACCAAGAAATAGAAACTGGGCGCGTAGGGCAGAAACTCAAAGCAGCAGTTCCTCCTGCTGGAGGCCAGGAACACCAGGAAAGTTCTCTTCCCTGCTCTTTGTTACAACCTAATTGAGCTCTTCTGCCTTAGGTTACCAATGCTAAGATGAGGCACCTGGACACATGAGTGGGCCGGTTGGTATCCCCATCTCACCCAAGCTTCTGCCAGTAAGTCCATTAAACACCCCCAGACTGGCAGCTCAATGGCAAGCTGTTTCTGAACGCCTCCTGCTCACACAATCTCCCCTCAAGCTCTTGCTCTCTCACTCTCTTGTTCTCACTCAGCATAGCTAAACTGCCATCTACAAATATGTAATAATAAACTTCTCTTGGAAACATATCCTCTGTGGCCCATGAATTGCATTCTTTGAATTCACAAGACAAGAACCTGAAAGCTACTGGCTAGGCATGGTTTTAGCAGCCATCAAGTTCCCAAGACCTTAGCTCCCCAAGAAAGACTCCATCATACTCAAAAACATCCCAATATTTCCATCATCATGTAAACATCAAACACATGATCAGGTAAATATCCAGAATACTTAACCAAATAAGTGAACACTGGCTTAGTAAAATGAACACAAATTAGACACTATCCTGACAACCAACAAAGGAAGACAATTTGCAGATTAAACTAGTCTATCAATGTTAAGTTTCCTTGTCAAAAAGATATATTGGTATTCTCCAATGGCTTATCTTGTGGTGTGAATAACTGTAGAGATTATTTATGTAAGAAAAAATTCTGTATATATTTTATCACAATAAAGACTGTGTATTAAAAATATTTAATGCTGTGTCCTAACTTTAACACATACAATTGATCAAATAAAATTATTAATAATTATTACTAGGTAATAATTAAAATAACTCTATAACAAATAATGATCATTAAGGCTGTAACCAACTACTTTCTAGTTAGATCTAAGGTTCGCTCCACAGGGGGAAACACAAGCTTAGTATTGTTAATCTGGCCAATAATCCATGGGGCAATACGTTAACTTGAATTTAAACCCTAAATTTTGCCCCTAGTATTTCAAATAAAGTCAAGTTCAATCACAATGAGAATCCGTAAGTGCATGTGGACATATGACATTAATAAGGCAAATGTGATCAAAGGAATTTCTGGCATTCACTTTTTATCTGTAGCCTGTGTTTTTCGGGCATCTGTGAGTCTCCGCTCCTGTCACCCAGGAACACACAAGCTGCTCGCTGAAGCTCCATATTTTGTGTGGATTCAATTTCATTCCCTGAAGAAAACAGCCCTTATATGCAGCTGCATGAGTGACAGGGGTTCTTTTTTCTGAGCATGACAGTTAATCCTGAAACAACTAGCTTCAGACAACCTAGAGAGTAATGAACTTGAGCAGGTCAGTAGAGGACCACATGATTTACATTCATTAAAACTAATTAAAACCACAGGCAGGAATTAAAAGCTGGAGACCTTTATAATCAACAATTATTGGACCACACTACAAACTACTTCCAACAACTTTTTTAAAAACTTTCCTTCCTAAACAATTAACTCTTTGTAGTCCCCATCCTAGACCAAAGCCTACTATTAGAATTCTCATTCTTCCAGGGAAGAATTATTATCCTTAAATAGGGTGTCTATCAACAATGGTATTTCTCTCTCATATAAAACAATCTAAACAGAGACAGATTTCCTTTGATGCAATAAATATGCATAATCTTCCTCCATCCCTCGTGCTTTCTCCAAGCATTTCTTGGATACCTAGTCTCTCATAAGCACAAGGTGGTGTGCTTGTGACCTGAGAACTGTTATTTGAGAGGCCACAGAGGAAAAGCATGACCTCCATGCCATAGTCATCTACCAGCACTATTACATCCACCTTTGTGCTAATGTTTCAAATAAAAGTCTTCCTTTCATCTCTAACCCAGCATTCTAATCCCTCAAGTGGAGTTCTTTGACTTGATAGAAATGAATAGTATCTCCAACTCTCAGATCCTTAATGAGTGCTACAACATTTCTAAATTCAAAAATGGTGCACTCCAGCACCAAAATTGACTGAAACCTTGGATCAATTTTTAATTCAGCACCCAATGTTTATAACTCTTCATCCTTTAAATAAAATTCAGCAGGTGATAGAAGAAGTATGGGACATATAAAATATTAGTAGAAAGAGCAGTTGAAGATAATGACTAGCTAGGTGTAGTGGTGTGTGTCTGTGGGCCCAGTACTCCAGAAGCAGGAAGTCTAAGAGCTCAAGACCAACCTGAACCACACAGCCTTTCTCCTGTCTCTCTCTCTCCTCCCCGACCCCCTCTCTCAGCTAAATTAAATGCCAATGTTTCCGATAAAATAAATCATAGGACAAAGAAGTCTCACCACATGGCTGGATAAACATGACCTGAACTAGGACTATACCAATAGACATGCTAACACAGAAGAAGAAAGCTCCTAAGGTCTCAACCCTACCCAAAGAACTACAACAACTAAGGAAGGGGGGAGTGGGAGGAGCAGTCTTCCCTGGGGAAGAGCACACCAGGTGGAGAGTCTGTCCCAAATGGTCAGACTTGAAAACATACATACACAAAAGTAACATTATATGAACTGAGCAGGTTGTATTAATGTGTGCTCTGTGTGTGTGTGTGTGTGTGTGTGTGTGTGTGTATGTGTGTGTATGTGTGTGTGTATGTGTGTGTGTGTGTGTGTGTGTTCAACAATTAAAGAATAAAAGGCCATAAAAGAGCAAAGAGAAGCACATGAGACACTTTCCCAGGGAGGGGAAGGAAGGGTGAAATGGTATAATAATGTTATAATCTCAAAAAATAAAAAATTATTCAAAAATTTTGACTAAACAGTGTATATATCACAAGTGAGAATTCATTACCTTATTCCAGCCCAAAGCCAGCGTTGAATTTCTTTCTTTCACTCAATTGCTTTAATTATCTAAGTGATTGTCATTCTCCTCTCCGTTTTATTTCTGCAAACCAGAATCAGATCAGAGTGAAAGAAAGGCTCAGAGCAGCGAGTCTCGACCTTCCCAATGCTGTGACCCTTCCACACAGTTCCTCATGGTGTGGTGACACCCAGCCATAAAATTAATTTTGTTGCTACTTCGTAGCTGTAATTTTGCTGCTGTTATGAATTGTAATGTAAATAAATAACTGTGTTTTCCCGTGGCCTTAGGTGACCCCCGTGAGAACTGCTGGCCTAGAGAGACTAAGAGACTGACTGACATTTACATTCCTTAAATGCATTCCAATTAGTCTAAACTCAACTAGTCATTCTGAGCACAGAATGAAATTTAATAATGAGAAAAACTGCATTTGGTCCAAATAATTCCCTTACATACCTTCACTTTAAGTGGGAAATTGGAAAAGAACTATTGCAGAATTTATGCCAATTAGAAATTAGTTGGAAGGAAAGAGGAAAACAAAGAACTGACTAGAAATTTATGACTTTTAAGTGAGAGTCAACATCAGTTCATCAAAATTTGAACCCTAGGAAAAAATACTGCCGTCCCAGAAGAGTGCTCGGCCTCACGATGTGCTAGGTGGTATTAGCCTAGCATGGGAACAACTGGACATCGTTGACAACAAGCAAAGAAGCTATCAACAATTCTTCACATCTTAGGAAAGCTGAAGTAAATACCTTAGTAATTGCTAAATGACTTCTGTGGGGGCCCGCACTCTAGGTCAGAGGATGACATCAAGGCTTCCACTCTACCCACCCTCCACATCTATCCAAACAACACACATGAGATCCAACCCCTCCTCCCAGTGCCAAGGCACCAGGAATGAAGAAGATACAGACAAGAAGGAGCACAGCAAAAAAAAAAAAAAAAAGGAAGGGACAGTCCTCTATTCCTGTTGGCTTTGGAAAGTCTAAACTCAGATGAAAGGAAGCGGCACCAATTCATCACTGTTTGTTTTCTTTTCTTCTTTCTTTCTTACAGCGTAAGTGTTATAAGGAACAAAGGAGCACATTTCCCCGTATTGTATCCAGTCCAGTAGAGCCCAGGTTCCATGGCTCTTGCTCACAAGCCTCTGTGGAGACACTTCAGGCACTGCCACTCAGCACATCCTCCAGGGCTCTGGTTACCTCATCAGCACTCTGGTTGTTCAGAGGCATATTCTTGTTTTCTAACCAACTGTAAAAGGGGATGTTTTGAGTCTCTCTGATATTTTAAACAATGGAAAAAATTAATCATTTTAATTCCCCAAAACTATTGTATTCCAAAAAGTTCACCTGATACAAATCAGCACATAGGCAACAAGGCAAGAAACAAACCCGTCACAGGAAAATTATCAAATTGTTACCAAGTGAAAGGTTCTTTGAGATTTTGTGCTTCAGGGCTCTTTGCAGGGGTAGCTGGAGCGAATTTGCACCAAGGCAGCAGCTGTGGTCACCACAGTTACATCTTCTCCACGACGTTGCCCTTGGCCAAAACTGCACTAAGCCATCTCTAAGTTCGAAAGCCATCTCTAAGTTCGACGTATTCAGCAAGTGGTGACAAGGCAGAGCCACCGGAAACAAGCACCCACTTTCCATGACAAATATGGCAATGCTGCTATATGAGCAGGTGACGTCTCCTCTGTGTTTTTGCAGGGGCATACACAGCAACACAGACTGGAACAGAGCAGAACCTGTCCCCTGTTGACAGAGTTACCCCCCAAGGAATGGAGAGATCAGTAGCCATGCAATAATCAAGGAATTGTTTCAAAATCAACTCATAGCCGGGCGGTGGTGGCGCACGCCTTTAATCCCAGCACTCGGGAGGCAGAGGCAGGCGGATCTCTGTGAGTTCGAGGCCGGCCTGGGCTACCAAGTGAGCTCCAGGAAAGGCGCAAAGCTACACAGAGAAACCCTGTCTCGAAAAAAAAAAAAAAAAGAGGTTCTTTTGAAAGGAGACCAGTAGAAGGGAAATGGGGCTGTAGGTGTTTTCAGGGGAGGAAAGGAAGTACAAGGAGCGAGTAAGAGACCGATGCTGGTGGGGTTAGGAGAAAGAGTCTGTGGGTGCTGTGGAATCCAGGGGGCCGCTCCTGTCCGTCTACTGTAGCAATGGTACAGACAAGTGAGAACTGGAGGAACACGGGAAATAATTGGCCCTGATGCTCATAATGCTGTGTCAAGCATTTAATTCAATTCACTGCTGAAACTGACTCTCTCTCCCTTTCAATAGACAAAGGGGGAGAATAGATGGTATTTTTAAAACAGAAAAAAAAGAAACACTGTCAGATCATTTCCTGACTTCAGTACTGTTGCTTGTTGCTAAATTAACAGAACATTTCATACGTGAACAAATTATCAAATCCTTAAACATAATTATGGTACATTTTAAAATATCAGTTCTAATTATATTTTTCTTTGACAAAGTAATTATACTTTGAGAAGCTGTGATCAGAAGTGTTTTTGCTGCTGGATCTTAGAGAAGAAGGTGGAAAAGGTGCTTTAGATTATCTTACAAAGAGCAAGCTGAACTTCATACAACCTTTGTGCCCAGCCTTAGGAAAGAAAGGCTCAAAAATAGACTCCCAAATACAAATTTTAATCTCCTTTCAAGTCACTCATTGATTTGTAATTCAGTGTTCTTAGGACAATGGTGGTTACATACTGTAGGCTGCTTTTCCCTCTGTGGGTTTGTTTTCTGTGTATTTTTAAATTGCAGAGTTCTGCCAAGAGCGTTTTTTGTTATTAGTCCAAAACAAATGAATTGAACCTGAGGCTTCTTTTTCCCAAGAGGAAGCAATACAATGCCCTCAACTGGTATTCTTGACTTCGAATTTTCCAACAATTTATCTTCCCAGGAGTCTATAACTACTGCTTTCTTTCTGAGGTCTCTAGCCCCTTCTTCTTCCTCTCCCCCACCCCAACTTATGTCTTAATGAGTAAATAATTCACTGTTCACCTATACAAGATTCATTTCACCTCTCTCTGCCCTGAAATTGTTCCCTGGGGATCCTATCTGTATTGCCTACAAAACCCTTCCCACAAAGATTTAGGGGGCAGCCAACAGCTAGAGTCCTAACACTCCTCAGCTTTACACGTTTGTTAGTTTTCTTTCCCCATGAAGGGAAAACTGTCTATTAAATGCAAATACACAGTGAATAAACCAAAGCACATAGATGTACTAGTGATTCACCAATGCAGTTTAAATGAAGTTCATTCAGAGCTTAGAGGAAAAACAACAACATGAAGATTATATAGCTTCAGAATTAGGAAGGCAATTATGGAGAAGGGTAGAAGAAACAAGGTTCACATTGATAGTAAAAAGGTAAGAGAACCTCTGCCTCTCTTCCCACAAAAGACTTGCAGTCTGCACTGCTATATTTATACGCATGCGTCACTGAGAGAGACAGGAAGTATCGAGCATGCCAAGATCCGCAGTACTTTGGCTTTTGTAGGTGGGTCTAGATCACTGAATAAGCCTCAGCAGGTGCTCCCAGGTTTAGCACGTCATCTGTGGAAGACAGGAAGAACTGAGGTTGGCACAACCCTGCAAGAGGAAGTAAAGGAGGAGCTAAGTATAGTGCGCAGAACTTTTATTCCCAGCAGACATCAAACCGCTGGCCAGTATATCAATGATTCATTAGTAATATCAAGATCCCTGACCAAATCATCTCCACAATTACTCTGCTGGGAGACCACAAATGGAAATGATTTCTGAGTATGGGACAGGAAGGAAACACCTTAAAGCTGGGCTGACACAGAAAACTCACAGTAAGAAATGAAATGTTGTCCTCTTGCTGGACTGTTCCTGACCATCTTAAGTAAATGGGCCATCTCATTTTTAAAGGCTTCCAGATATTACTATCTTTTGCCTCTTTCCAAACATGCAGTGGTGCTTTGTGTACCAGACGACAACTATGACATGTCCCTCTTATGAAACTGGCAATACAGTTTGAACAGTGTGTCACAAGTCATGTTTGGGGAAGACAACACTACAAATCAAAATACATCTTACTTTCCTTCTCATTTGATATTTCTGAATAATTTGTGTTCAGGAGAACGAGAAAGAAGTCCTATTATTCATTTTTAAAAGTCTAGCAGGGAAGAGCCTTGCTTAAGCCTATTCGTATTCACTCTTCATTGCAAACAAAAGCTCTAAAACCGTCCCTGATTTATTACATTGCTTTACTGTGCTCTGTGAGCTAGACTTTTATCCAATGGTCAAATATAGGCTGTATAATTTTCTCCTGATAGCTAGGCCTAGAAAAAAGTTTTCTCTTTATGAGAATCACAAGTATTGGATACATTAAAAAAATTATAGTGTGTTTGGGGGCTGCATTTTGTTTTCTATATATTCTGAAAATCCTGAAATAAGTCTTGACAAATTAACTTCTTTTTCTTTTTCTTTGCCCTCCAAAAAAAAAAAAAAAAGGTATTGACAGGGAAGCAGATCAATTATGTAATTAAGAAGCATTCAATGAAGCACATTCTAGGGATACCTGGCTATCCTAAAGGCGTAAATCAGAATCCACATAAGCATCCTGGAAGCCACGAAAGTCTCCTGGGAACAGTGCAGCAAATGGAAACATTGACGCATTAGTCACAAGATTGAAGAGCCTTCTGAACAGGCGTCAAGTAATGCTTCTTCTCTCAGGTCCCCACAGATGCGCTACAAAGTCTGGTGCCTGATACAGTCTCTCTGCCCAAAGTTTGTCCTTAGAAATCTCCCCGGAGAAGCCTTGTCCGTCACCCATGCTCCTTGGGAACAGCTGTAGAATCTTTCTTTCTCCATTATTCTACAGATTCCTGACTTGTTCTCCCCAACTTGATTATTGTAGGTGCATGTTTTTATACTCCTTGGAAGTGCACACAGACTGTGGGCCCAGCAGTCATAGCTGAGTAGATGCTTCTCAAACAATGACTGTAGCAGACCAAAGGGTCTGCTTGTCTCTCTCTAAAGCTTCTAGTCATCTGGAGGAAAAAAGGTCATCTCCGCGTACCCGCAATGCTCTGAAAAGTCTGTTTTTCCATGCACTCCAGTGTGCCTTCTGTGTGGTTTGTACCATCAGCCCAGACAGTGCTGTCTGACACTCTTCGTTTTGCTCTTCTTTGACTTCTGTATGCCTATGAGAGTTCTTTTGGCAAGTAAGTATGCCATTGGACTCTGTGTTTGCTCAAACAATGATCAAATGTCAATAAAAATAACATGTTTCCACCTTAAAACTTCTTTCTTAAGATTTTGTCAGTCTTGGTACCATCACATAACTGGCAAAAAAAAACAAAAAAAAAAAAAAACAAAAAAAAAAAAACAGGGGAGGTGGAAGGAAGGAAAGGAAGGAAGGTGTAGCATTGTTCTCAGAGAGATATGAACAATGTCTACTGATCCCAGATGGGAAACAAACAACAAACCAAAACAAAGAGACCACCCAACCCTAGTCCATTTTTGTGAAACCATGAGTTTTGGGGCTACTTACTGAGAGGGCCTGTCCTAATGACTCAGTTAAGAACCAGGCCTCAGTCCCTGCTTCCTGGAACTGAGTAGGCAGTTTCTGAGGAAGCCACAAACAAAGAATAATCAATCTTCAAGGCCCCTGACAGCAGGGACAGGAGAGAGCATGTACCAAGCCTGGGCCACTGAGCCAGCCCCCACAGTCAGCATGTCCTAGGCCAGCCTCCACAGCAGTGCAAGGTAATGACCAAATAAGGACAGAGCTTAGGACTCATCCAGGCTTGCCAAAAAATGGAAAACTGTAGCCTTAACCAGCCCCTGACTAGCCCTAGCCAATTAGAACATATTAATATGATTGCCACTTGCTTAAGCCAATAATATCTGAGATGGTCTAACTGCCCTAGGAATTCCCCCTAGCTATGTTTAAAGGGAACTTACGAGCTTCTCTCAGGGTCATCACCATTTTACCTTTGTGTAGGATGAATGGCCCCAACATGCTGGTATAATAAACACTCTTACTGGTTGCATATGTGGATTGTGGTCTTTTGTGGGACTTCTCCAGGACCCTAACTCTTACAAGAATATGGGTGAGGGGTTACTAACAGGAATAGGAATGACTCAAAGACAGGTGCTTCATCAAAACCTCACCCTAGCTCACAAAAGATGGAGCCATAGAACTCACTGTACAACTTTCAGGAACCTCACCAGGTCAGAAAGTGACTCTTCATGGCAGCTCAGTTGGTCTGAGACTTTTCTAGGCAGCTACTTGGCTGGTCTGAGTATCTGTGGGGAGTCTTTACTGCTTATATAAGCTTGGGGAAGTAGGACCTAGTACATCTGGTCAGGTTCAGGAACTTCCTGAAGTCTCAGTTGTACTGAGTATTAAGTAGGAAGGAGCCTCTCTTTAGAAACTCATGAGTCTTCAGAGATTCCCTGAAAGATGGAATATATGACTTAGAGGAAATTATTTCAAAACAGAGGAAAAGAGAAGTTAGAAGAGGAAGAGCAGGGAAAGTAGACAGGGGCACAGGAAAGAAACAGCCCTACAGTGATCTGCTCAACCACTACAGATTACAACCATTTCTAAAATTAAGACAAAGGTGACTTTCATTTTGAACCAGGTTGTGTGAGGTCTCCTGTTTGTTGCTGAGGTTTTTCACCTTCAAGTAACATTTTGCTCACCCAAAGGATTACAGTGTTCGGCCTTTCATTTTGACTGCAATGCAAACCAGAATGGAAGTAAACGTATGGAGAGGATGCCCTGGGTCCTGTCTCTCTGTGAGGTAGAAACCAGGAAGCTTTGCACTCTCTGGGAAGAAAAGCCACCAACTCAGGCAGAAACAGCCCAGGCAAACCTGCGTGGCCAGCTGAACAGTCTGTGTAGAACCAACACTTCAAACCGCTTGGTGGTTAGATGAGTACCTGTGGCTACAACATTGCTCTCAATGGAGCAGAAACCTGTTTAAGTCATTTTCAGACTAAGGAGTTCCAAATGTCTCTGTGTGCTCCAGAAGAGGAGACCTACTCAGTGATGATTTGGCAAGGGTCACTTTTGTTTGGAGGGATTTGTTTAAGCAGATAAATGTTTAGATTAGCTTCATTTCCTAAAGGACTTATTAATTATCCCATTACACTCTTTCAGTATTAGCTATGTTTGTCATAAAATTAGTGTTATATGTTCATGGATAAGTGAAAAGGCCACTGGTCTCATGTGGTTTGTCCAGTCACTTCAGCAACTGAAGATGGTTATCTCAGTCGGTTTTAACTTGCTCTACTCTATGCTCTGTTCTAGTAAAAACATATGTTAGCATTATCGAACAGTGTGCGGCTACTGCACATGCTGGCTTTCTAATACTATAACTAAACTGGGATATTCAACTTACAAATACAGAGGTTTATTTCGGCTCACAGTTTTAGAGTTCTCAGTCTGTGATCAGTTGGTCTCATAGATTTTCTTCTATGGCAACACAGAATTTCACGGTGGGACCGAACAATAGACCAATACAATTCATCCATTGACCAGGATACAAAAGGAGAGGGAAGGAATAGAGTCCCAAGACTTCCTACAAAGGTAAACCTCCACTGACTTGGAGAACCCACAGGAGGCGCCATTTTAAACTTTCTACCACCCCACAGGAGCAACAATCCAAGGACCATGCTTTTAAAACATGAGATCTTTCTTTAACATCTAAACTACAGCAGTCTGATTATTAGCTATTTCAAATGCAAAATAGTAGTATAAGAAAAACTAAAATATATATTTGATAAAAGGTAACATAATCTGCCAATTATCCAATAAAGTAAAATAAAACGTAAATTTATTTTGAAGGTACATATATTAACTTGAAGCTACAGAAATTCAAATTAAACTATTTTAATGAGAATTTATATAGCTATCAAACTAGCAAAAAAATAAAATTTTAAAGCAGATATTAGTAAAGTTGAAGGAAATTAGAAAGACTGATGGTTTTTCAGTGTGTTCAGTCTCTAAAGAGCAATCTGGCATGTGTGAGACAATAGCTGTAAGACTAAGGTAATAAATTATATCTTTTACTTATTTTGTAATAATCACCAACACTGATCCAGAAGACAACACAGTTTCTGATGTATATTAGGAGTTGATGTTTCCTAAAGTAATGCTGTGATGAAATGTTCCATGACAATAACTTAGTTTCATTTTTGTGAAGAAGATAGACAAAAATATAAAAGAAAAATTAAGGCTTTCTAAACTTGAATAGTAATAAAAATTTGGAATTATTCTCATGCCCAATAACAGATAGTTTTGTTTATATGTGGCAGTTTAAATGAGAATGGCCCCATAAGTTCATCTATTTGAATGTTTGGTTCTCAGTTGGTGGAATTGTTTGGGGTGTATTAAAAGGTATGTGCTTGTTGGAGGAGGTGTGTCACTTGGGGGTTAGATTTGAAGTTTCAAAAGCTCATGCCAGGCCCAATCTCATTGTCTGATTCCAACTTGTAGATAGGATGTAAGTTCTCAGCTCCAGTGCCATGCCTGCCTACTACCATACTCTCCACTATGATAGTCAGGGCTATATCCCATAGGGGGCAGGGGAAGGGAGAGGAGAGAAGAGGCGAGAGGGGAGAGTGTATAGGGGATAGATATAAATAATTTGTATAATAATTTATAAATGACATGACACATTAATATTAATTATTTCTAATAGCATAAACATTTCTTTACAAAGTATAGCTGGTATTGACCTGTCAAATTCCACATTTGTAACATTGTGAAGTTATTTTTAATGTCTAGGTAACAATGCCTGGGGCCAATAAGGTAGTCAAAATATTACTCTAGTATAACGAATGATGAAAGCCTCATTTCTCTTTACCAACCTACAGCAGATTTTATGAAAATAGTGTGTGCCTCACTGAGTGTTAATGCTCAACACTGTAGATCGAGTGTTTCTTACAAACACAGGTAACAGGTGTGAGGGACAGGAAAAGAAAGGTCATTTATAAAACCAAACTCCAAGGCTTTTGATAGTCTCCATTTTTACTAGTGTTAAGTTTGCTTCCTAGGGAGACAGGTTTATTTCTGTCTTTTGAGGATCTAAAAAATAGAAATTTCTGTTAGTTTGATACATGTCTTCTGCCTATGGTCAATGATTAGTAGGTCCAAAATTATCCCAGATGTGTGTCAACAATATATTTAATTTGTTGACTGTTAAAGTTAAGAAAAAAAATAAGAGAACACAAAAGCAATTTGCCCAGTTATTAAAGAAACAGTATAATTTTTACACACATATGAACAATAACACATTTGTATAAAATAACAAAATGAGAGCTTCTGCGGCAAAAATATCGCCAACCCCTCTCCTCAATACAGTTGAAGAAGCAGAGCGATTATGAGTTTGCACATTAGGCCATTAGAAAATCAGCCTGACCACACATCAGGTTTCCTGACCTTAAGACAGGAATTTTACCTCTTTGAGTGATTTGACTCTTTTCCTAGTAAATTTTAAAGATAGTATTTCAATTACGTGTGTGTGCATCTGCCTGGTGGTAGGTATGTGCATGTGTATCCAGAGACATTGGACCAGATCCTCCAGGACATGGAGTATAGGTGTTTGTGAGCCCCCAACAAGGTCACTAGGAATTGAACTCAGGTCCTTTGCAAATGCAATGTGTGGTCTTTACTGAGCCATCTCTGCAGCCCCCTGGTCTAGTTTGGAAGGGGAAGAAAATGCTGCAACTATATTATAGGTCTGTTTTAAGGTTAAACGAGATGGTGATTTTTTTATGCTTGTCATTTCTTCAATTGCAGGATGCATATTGTATGATTTGTGCATTAGGTTCTTGCTACCATAACTGAGTAGCTAAAATAACTTGTATGAAAAAGTTTGTTTTAATTCATGTCTCTGATGGGTCCAGCCAGTGATCATGACATTTGGCTATGAGTGAGGCAGCATGTCATGGAAGGGAACATAGTAGGCTCCCACTACTTGCCTCAACAGCCAAGAGGCAAAGGCAACCGTTTTGTGAGCTGAGACACCAAATGTCCTTCAGAGGCATAGCGCAGATGGTTCAGGACCCTCCCACCAGAATCTACTTCCTAAAAGTTCTCAAAGTGCCACCCTGGGGACACAGGAACCTATCCCAAACTTCCAGGGATATATCCCAAACCATAGTAATTTCTAAAACTTGTAATAATTTCATTTTTAAAAAACTTGATTACATCTATGCAGAAGAATAATTGCCACTTCCAGGCAACTATAATATCTATTTTCCAATTTTCACTTCAATTGAGGCTTGGGTTGTTTGTGTAGTATGATTGAGTTTTTTCATAGGACTGTATCTCTCACTGTTCCTAAAATAATTTCAAACATATCTCATCAGTCTGAAGCTTTAGAGGAGAAAAAAGTAATTGTGTAAAAACTATTTTAAAGCAAAGGATGGCTGGTGTGTCTAGTTTATAAGTTTATGAGTGTAAATGTATTTTCAAAGACTCCCAGGTTGTTTTCAAAGGATACTTAATATCAAAGAAGATAATCCCATTAAGAAAAAACCATGAAGCTAGAGTTATCTAAATACCAAGGAAACCCAAATACTCATTAAATTGCCTTATGGCAGTCCTAGAAGTGTCCTAGAAAGAATAAGCATGTCTTTGAAGGGCTAGGAGTGGACACCAGCACTAGGGTTGACTTCAAGAGTTAACAAATGCATTTCATCAAGTAGAATCAGTTTTAAAAGCAGAATCAACAAATAATGCAGATCACCTCTATCTGCCCTGAATAAAAGGAAGGTGAGGGTGACCCTGATTCTCTGAAAGTCCTTAAGAATCCAATATGCAGCTAATAAATCTTTAAAAGTTAATCAAGAGCACCTACTGATAGGGCATTTAAAGGAACAGGAGAAATATACAGCTGAGAATATATGGTCCCCATCCTCTCTCTTAGGAACAATCTGGCACCATAGCTATCATAAATATATGTTAAATGAATGAAGTTAGGAACAATATTCCCTTTGCCCTTTTGCCCCAGAACACAGATGAAAGCGGTGGGCATGGGGAGTACACAGAATCATCATTTGCTACTTCCCACAATCCATAACTCATATCATAAAAAATTAGATAAATTTTGCATTTAGATTCTCTTTTTAAAAACACATTGTATAGTAATGTTTTCCCCTGTTCCAATTCCTCCCATATCTTCCCTACCTTCCTAACAACCCAAATTTATGTTCTTTTCTCACTCTCTTTAAGAAAAAACAAGCAAACAAAAACAAGAAACATGCTGTAAATAAGAGGGTGAGCTTTCAGAACTACTTAGATACTTCTGTATGTTTGAAATACTTGCTCGATTTTGATTTAGTTTCCAAAAGGAATTTTTTAATCTTTCTCAATCAGCTCCTTTTTGTATGAGAATTTTGAAAACAAAAATGTCATGATAACTTTCTGCTGATTCATTTTTATTCACTCACCCTAAGAAAGCAAAGTCGCTTTCTATATACCTGGTACTGTGCCCTTGACAGTGTTACTGTGTTCCCATCATACTTGAGGTTATTTTCACACTGACCACACAGACTTACACACATCTACACCCTCTACATGGACTGTTCTTTGCCTGTAGCTCCTGGTTAATACTGAACTCAGGGATATTTTTTTCCCACTCTGTATTTCTAAAGGTCCAGACAGACAGGTTTAGTGATAGGTGATAATAGATGATAGATAGATAGATAGATAGATAGATAGATAGATAGATAGATAGATAGATAGA